>OZ008367.1:214405132-214506343 GCA_963931995.1 Phaonia tiefii | reverse complement strand
TCCAGAAGAGACCGTATAATGGGTTTGTACAGATACCATTTGATTTCGTGTTAATGAATGAAAATGCGTTTGTTGATTTTTGTAATTTTTGATATGCAGATTTTTAAACTTTGTCCACCCTATAGCTTCGAAAATGCTATTTTTGGAAAATGGCCAACATGGCAATCGATTCGTCCATATTTCCAGAAGAGACCGTATAATGGGTTTGGACAGATACCATTTGGTTTCGTGTTAATGAATGAAAATGCGTTTGTTGATTTTTGTAATTTTTGATATTTGCAGATTTTAGAACTTTGTCCACCCTATAGCTTCGAAGAACCTATTTTTTGGACATTGACCAACATGGCAATCGACTCGTCCATATTTCCCGAAGAGACCGTATAATGGGTTTGGACAGATACCATTTGGTTTCGTGTTGGGGAATGAAAATGCGTTTGTTGATGATACAAATTATTATATGAAGATTTTTGAAATTTGTCCACCCTATAGCTTCGATGATCCTATTTTTTGGACGTTGACCAACATGGCAATCCATTCGTCCATATTTCCCGAAGAGACAGTATAATGGGTTTGGACAGATATCATTTGGTTTCGTGTTAATGAATGAAAATGCGTTTGTTGATTTTTGTAATTTTTGATATTTGCAGATTTTAGAACTTTGTCCACCCTATAGCTTCGAAGAACCTATTTTTTGGACATTGACCAACATGGCAATCGACTCGTCCATATTTCCCGAAGAGACCGTATAATGGGTTTGGACAGATACCATTTGGTTTCGTGTTGGGGAATGAAAATGCGTTTGTAGATGATACAAATTGTTATATGAAGATTTTTGAAATTTGTCCACCCTATAGCTTCGAAAATCCTATTTTTGGGAAAATGACCAACATGGCAATCGATTCACCGATATTTCCAGAAGAGACCGTATAATGGTTTTGGACAGATACCATTTGGTTTCGTGTTGGGGAATGAAAATGCGTTTGTAGATGATACAAATTATTATTTGAAGATTTTTGAAATTTGTCCACCCTATAGCTTCGAAGATCATATTTTTTGGACATTGACCAACATGGCAATCGATTCGTCCATATTTCCAGAAGAGACCGTATAATGGGTTTGGACAGATACCATTTGGTTTCGTGTTAATGAATGCAAAATGCGTTTGTTGATTTTTGTCATTTTTGATATTCAGATTTTTTAACTTTGGCCACCCTATAGCTTCGAAAATCCTACTTTTGGGAAAATGACCAACATGGCAATCGATTCAACCATATTTCCAGAAGAGACTGTATAATGGGTTTGGACAGAGACCATTTGGTTTCGTGTTCGTGAATCAAAATGCGTTTTTTAAAATTTTGAAATTTTTACATGAAAATTTTTGAAATTTGTCAACCCTATAGCTCACGCAAATTTAATTTCTGGATAATGAGGCATATACCAATCGATTTGTACATGTCTCCGGAAGAGATCCTTATACTCGGAGTTAGTACACAATCTTTTGTTTGCTTCTGGTGACTGAAAATGTTTATGCGTATTTTGGCCACACATATGAAAATATTTCACACTTTTTCAAAACTGTTCACCATATAGCTCGCGCAAATTTAATTTCTGGATAATCAGACATATACCAATCAATTTGTACATGTCTCCGGAAGAGATCCTTATACTCGGAGTTAGTACACAATCTTTTGTTTGCTTCTGGTGATCGAAAATGTTTATGCGTATTTTGGCCACACATATGAAAATATTTCACACTTTTTCAAAACTGTTCACCATATAGCTCACGCAAATTTAATTTCTGGATAATGAGACATATACCAATCGATTTGTACATGTCTCCAGAAGAGATCCTTATACTCGGAGTTAGTACACAATCTTTTGTTTGCTTCTTGTGCCCGAAAATGTTTGCGTATTTTGGCCACACATAAGTATAAAAATATTTCACACTTTTTCAAAACTGTTCACCCTATAGCTCACGCAAATTTAATTTCTGGATAATGTGACATATACCAATCGATTTGTACATGTCTCCCGAGGAGATCCTTATACTCGGAGTGAACGCACAATGTGGTGTTCGCTGCTGGTGGTCGGAAATGCAAGTGCATTTTTTGGCCACTCTTATGAAGATGTTTTACACTTTCTCACCCTATAGCTCACACAATTTTATTTTCTGGCTAATGACCAACAAAGCACTCGATTTGTACGTGTCTCCGGAGTGGATTCTTGTATTCCGAAGGGCTACACAATCGTTTGTTTCGTGTTGCAGAACAAAATAATTAAACTAAAATTTGCCAATATTCAGTTAACAAAACAATTTAATTTCAATATAATACTTTATTTTATTCATATTATCAACAAATCATTTCACATTTTATATTTGTTAATTTATATTAGCGATAAAAACAATTTTAGAAAATATTTTTCTTTTGGTAACAATTTTGTTTGTTTACATTTTGTAAAATCTTCTGCTTTTTGTTCTCATTCCATCAAAAATCATCGGCGTGAAGAAAACAGAAGAAAAAAAGCAGAAGATTTCAATCGAGCAGAATTTCATTTCCATTCCGTTCCAGACTAAATTGTAACAAAATCAAATTAGAAACAAATGAAATGGCACAAAAACAGAAGATTTTTGACGGAATGAGAACAAAAAGCAGAAGATTTTACAAAATGTAAACAAACAAAATTGTTACCAAAAGAAATATATTTTCTAAAATTGTTTTCATCGCTAGTATAAATTAACAAATATAAAATGTGAAATGATTTGTTGCTAATAAGAAGAAAATAAAGTATTATATTGAAATTAAATAAAAAATTGTTTTGTTAAATGAATATTGGCAAATTTTAGGTTAATTATTTTGTTCTGCAGCACGAAACAAAAGATTGTGTAGCCCTTCGGAATATAAGAATCCACTCCGGAGACACGTACAAATCGAGTGCTTTGTTGGTCATTAGCCAGAAAATAAAATTGTGTGAGCTATAGGGTGAGAAAGTGTAAAACATCTTCATAAGAGTGGCCAAAAAATGCACTTGCATTTCCGACCACCAGCAGCGAACACCACATTGTGCGTCCACTCCGAGTATAAGGATCTCTTCCGGAGACATGTACAAATCGATTGGTATATGTCTCATTATCCAGAAATTAAATTTGCGTGAGCTATAGGGTGAACAGTTTTGAAAAAATGTGAAATATTTTCATATGTGTGGCCAAAATACGCATAAACATTTGCGGTCACCAGAAGCAAACAAAAGATTGTGTACTAACTCCGAGTATAAGGATCTCTTCCAGAGACATGTACAACTCGATTGGTATATGTCTCATTATCCACAAATTAAATTTGCGTGAGCTATGGGGTGAACAGTTTTGAAAAAGTGTGAAATATTTTCATATGTGTGGCCAAAATACGCATTTACATTTTCGGTCACCAGAAGCAAACAAAAGATTGTGTACTAACTCCGAGTATAAGGATCTCTTCTGGAGACATGTACAAATCGATTGGTATATGTCTCATTATCCAGAAATTAAATTTGCGTGAGCTATAGGGTTGACAAATTTCAAAAATTTTCATGTAAAAATTTCAACAATTTAAAAAACGCATTTTGATTCATTAACACGAAACCAAATGGCATCTGTCCAACCCATTATACGGTCTCTTCTGGAAATATGGACGAGTCGATTGCCTTGTTGGCCATTTTCCAAAAAATAGGATTTTCGAAGCTATAGGGTGGACAAAGTTCAAAAATCTGCATATCAAAAATTACAAACATCAACAAACGCATTTTCATTCATTAACACGAAACCAAATGGTATCTGTACAAACCCATTATAGGGTCTCTTCTGGAAATATGGGTGAATCGATTGCCATGTTGGTCATTTGCCCAAAAATAGGATTTTCGAAGCTATAGGGTGGACAAAATTCAAAAATCTGCATATGAAAAGTACAAAAATCAACAAACGCATTTTTTGGAAAATGACCAACATGGCAATCGATTCGTCCACATTTCCAGAAGAGACCGTATAATGGGTTTGGACAGACACCATTTGGTTTCGTGTTAATGAATGAAAATGTGTTTGTAGACGATACAAATTATTATATGAAGATTTTGAAATTTGTCCACCCTATAGCTTCGAAAATCCTATTTTTTGGAAAATGGCCAACAAGGCAATCGATTCACCCATATTTCCAGAAGAGACCGTATAATGGGTTTGTACAGATACCATTTGATTTCGTGTTAATGAATGAAAATGCGTTTGTTGATTTTTGTAATTTTTGATATGCAGATTTTTGAACTTTGTCCACCCTATAGCTTCGAAAATGCTATTTTTGGAAAATGGCCAACATGGCAATCGATTCGTCCATATTTCCAGAAGAGACCGTATAATGGGTTTGGACAGATACCATTTGGTTTCGTGTTAATGAATGAAAATGCGTTTGTTGATTTTTGTAATTTTTGATATTTGCAGATTTAAGAACTTTGTCCACCCTATAGCTTCGAAGAACCTATTTTTTGGACATTGACCAACATGGCAATCGACTCGTCCATATTTCCCGAAGAGACCGTATAATGGGTTTGGACAGATACCATTTGGTTTCGTGTTGGGGAATGAAAATGCGTTTGTTGATGATACAAATTATTATATGAAGATTTTTGAAATTTGTCCACCCTATAGCTTCGATGATCCTATTTTTTGGACGTTGACCAACATGGCAATCCATTCGTCCATATTTCCCGAAGAGACAGTATAATGGGTTTGGACAGATATCATTTGGTTTCGTGTTAATGAATGAAAATGCGTTTGTTGATTTTTGTAATTTTTGATATTTGCAGATTTTAGAACTTTGTCCACCCTATAGCTTCGAAGAACCTATTTTTTGGACATTGACCAACATGGCAATCGACTCGTCCATATTTCCCGAAGAGACCGTATAATGGGTTTGGACAGATACCATTTGGTTTCGTGTTGGGGAATGAAAATGCGTTTGTAGATGATACAAATTGTTATATGAAGATTTTTGAAATTTGTCCACCCTATAGCTTCGAAAATCCTATTTTTGGGAAAATGACCAACATGGCAATCGATTCACCGATATTTCCAGAAGAGACCGTATAATGGTTTTGGACAGATACCATTTGGTTTCGTGTTGGGGAATGAAAATGCGTTTGTAGATGATACAAATTATTATTTGAAGATTTTTGAAATTTGTCCACCCTATAGCTTCGAAGATCATATTTTTTGGACATTGACCAACATGGCAATCGATTCGTCCATATTTCCAGAAGAGACCGTATAATGGTTTGGACAGATACCATTTGGTTTCGTGTTAATGAATGCAAAATGCGTTTGTTGATTTTTGTCATTTTTGATATTCAGATTTTTTAACTTTGGCCACCCTATAGCTTCGAAAATCCTACTTTTGGAAAATGACCAACATGGCAATCGATTCAACCATATTTAAAGAAGAGACTGTATAATGGGTTTGGACAGAGACCATTTGGTTTCGTGTTCGTGAATCAAAATGCGTTTTTTAAAATTTTGAAATTTTTACATGAAAATTTTTGAAATTTGTCAACCCTATAGCTCACGCAAATTTAATTTCTGGATAATGAGGCATATACCAATCGATTTGTACATGTCTCCGGAAGAGATCCTTATACTCGGAGTTAGTACACAATCTTTTGTTTGCTTCTGGTGACTGAAAATGTTTATGCGTATTTTGGCCACACATATGAAAATATTTCACACTTTTTCAAAACTGTTCACCATATAGCTCGCGCAAATTTAATTTCTGGATAATCAGACATATACCAATCAATTTGTACATGTCTCCGGAAGAGATCCTTATACTCGGAGTTAGTACACAATCTTTTGTTTGCTTCTGGTGATCGAAAATGTTTATGCGTATTTTGGCCACACATATGAAAATATTTCACACTTTTTCAAAACTGTTCACCATATAGCTCACGCAAATTTAATTTCTGGATAATGAGACATATACCAATCGATTTGTACATGTCTCCAGAAGAGATCCTTATACTCGGAGTTAGTACACAATCTTTTGTTTGCTTCTTGTGCCCGAAAATGTTTGCGTATTTTGGCCACACATAAGTATAAAAATATTTCACACTTTTTCAAAACTGTTCACCCTATAGCTCACGCAAATTTAATTTCTGGATAATGAGACATATACCAATCGATTTGTACATGTCTCCCGAGGAGATCCTTATACTCGGAGTGAACGCACAATGTGGTGTTCGCTGCTGGTGGTCGGAAATGCAAGTGCATTTTTTGGCCACTCTTATGAAGATGTTTTACACTTTCTCACCCTATAGCTCACACAATTTTATTTTCTGGCTAATGACCAACAAAGCACTCGATTTGTACGTGTCTCCGGAGTGGATTCTTGTATTCCGAAGGGCTACACAATCGTTTGTTTCGTGTTGCAGAACAAAATAATTATACTAAAATTTGCCAATATTCAGTTAACAAAACAATTTAATTTCAATATAATACTTTATTTTATTCATATTATCAACAAATCATTTCACATTTTATATTTGTTAATTTATATTAGCGATGAAAACAATTTTAGAAAATATTTTTCTTTTGGTAACAATTTTGTTTGTTTACATTTTGTAAAATCTTCTGCTTTTTGTTCTCATTCCATCAAAAATCATCGGCGTGAAGAAAACAGAAGAAAAAAAGCAGAAGATTTCAATCGAGCAGAATTTCATTTCCATTCCGTTCCAGACTAAATTGTAACAAAATCAAATTAGAAACAAATGAAATGGCACAAAAACAGAAGATTTTTGACGGAATGAGAACAAAAAGCAGAAGATTTTACAAAATGTAAACAAACAAAATTGTTACCAAAAGA
The DNA here is from genome assembly GCA_963931995.1 of Phaonia tiefii. Taxonomy (NCBI): domain Eukaryota; kingdom Metazoa; phylum Arthropoda; class Insecta; order Diptera; family Muscidae; genus Phaonia; species Phaonia tiefii. Next base: position 214,499,468 of record OZ008367.1, on the reverse strand, counting down.
AATATATTTTCTAAAATTGTTTTCATCGCTAGTATAAATTAACAAATATAAAATGTGAAATGATTTGTTGCTAATAAGAAGAAAATAAAGTATTATATTGAAATTAAATAAAAAATTGTTTTGTTAAATGAATATTGGCAAATTTTAGGTTAATTATTTTGTTCTGCAGCACGAAACAAAAGATTGTGTTGCCCTTCGGAATATAAGAATCCACTCCGGAGACACATACAAATCGAGTGCTTTGTTGGTCATTGACCAGAAAATAAAATTGTGGGAGCTATAGGGTGAGAAAGTGTAAAACATCTTCATAAGAGTGGCCAAAAAATGCACTTGCATTTCCGACCACCAGCAGCGAACACCACATTGTGCGTCCACTCCGAGTATAAGGATCACTTCTGGAGACATGTACAAATCGATTGGTATATGTCTCATTATCCAGAAATTAAATTTGCGTGAGCTATAGGGTGAACAGTTTTGAAAAAGTGTGAAATATTTTCATATGTGTGGCCAAAATACGCATTTACATTTTCGGTCACCAGAAGCAAACAAAAGATTGTGTACTAACTCCGAGTATAAGGATCTCTTCTGGAGACATGTACAAATCGATTGGTATATGTCTCATTATCCAGAAATTAAATTTGCGTGAGCTATAGGGTGAACAGTTTTGAAAAAATGTGAAATATTTTCATATGTGGGGCCAAAATACGCATTTACTTTTTCGGTCACCAGAAGCAAACAAAAGATTGTGTACTAACTCCGAGTACAGGGATCTCTTCCGGAGACATGTACAAATCGATTGGTATATGTCTCATTATCCAGAAATTAAATTTGCGTGAGCTATAGGGTGAACAGTTTTGAAAAAATGTGAAATATTTTCATATGTGTGGCCAAAATACGCATTTACATTTTCGGTCACCAGAAGCAAACAAAAGATTGTGTACTACCTCCGAGTATAAGGATCTCTTCCGGAGACATGTACAAATCGATTGGTATATGTCTCATTATCCAGAAATTAAATTTGCGTGAGCTATAGGGTGAACAGTTTTGAAAAAGTGTGAAATATTTTCATATGTGTGGCCAAAATACGCATAAACATTTGCGGTCACCAGAAGCAAACAAAAGATTGTGTACTAACTCTGAGTACAAGGATCTCTTCCGGAGACATGTACAACTCGATTGGTATATGTCTCATTATCCAGAAATTAAATTTGCGTGAGCTATGGGGTGAACAGTTTTGAAAAAGTGTGAAATATTTTCATATGTGTGGCCAAAATACGCATTTACATTTTCGGTCACCAGAAGCAAACAAAAGATTGTGTACTAACTCCGAGTATAAGGATCTCTTCCGGAGACATGTACAAATCGATTGGTATATGTCTCATTATCCAGAAATTAAATTTGCGTGTGAAATATTTTCATATGTGTGGCCAAAATACGCATATACATTTTCGGTCACCAGAAGCAAACAAAAGATTGTGTACTAACTCCGAGTATAAGGATCTCTTCTGGAGACATGTACAAATCGATTGGTATATGTCTCATTATCCAGAAATTAAATTTGCGTGAGCTATAGGGTTGACAAATTTCAAAAATTTTCATGTAAAAATTTCAACAATTTAAAAAACGCATTTTGATTCATTAACACGAAACCAAATGGCATCTGTCCAAACCCATTATACGGTCTCTTCTGGAAATATGGACGAGTCGATTGCCTTGTTGGCCATTTTCCAAAAAATAGGATTTTCGAAGCTATAGGGTGGACAAAGTTCAAAAATCTGCATATCAAAAATTACAAACATCAACAAACGCATTTTCATTCATTAACACGAAACCAAATGGTATCTGTACAAACCCATTATAGGGTCTCTTCTGGAAATATGGGTGAATCGATTGCCATGTTGGTCATTTGCCCAAAAATAGGATTTTCGAAGCTATAGGGTGGACAAAATTCAAAAATCTGCATATGAAAATTACAAAAATCAACAAATTTGTCAACCCTATAGCTCACGCAAATTTAATTTCTGGATAATGAGACATATACCAATCGATTTGTACATGTCTCCGGAAGAGATCGTTGTACTCGGAGTTAGTATACAATCTTTTGGTTGCTTCTGGTGACCGAAAATTTAAATGCGTATTTTGGCCACACGTATGAAAATATTTCACACTTTTTCAAAACTGTTCACCCTATAGCTCACGCAAATTTAATTTCTGGATAATGAGACATATACCAATCGATTTGTACATGTCTCCGGAAGAGATCCTTATACTCGGAGTTAGTACACAATCTTTTGTTTGCTTCTGGTGACCGAAAAAGTAAATGCGTATTTTGGCCCCACATATGAAAATATTTCACATTTTTTCAAAACTGTTCACCCTATAGCTCACGCAAATTTAATTTCTGGATAATGAGACATATACCAATCGATTTGTACATGTCTCCGGAAGAGATCCTTATACTTTTGGCCACTCTTATGAAGATGTTTTACACTTTCTCACCCTATAGCTCTCAAAATTTTATTTTCTGGCCAATGACCAACAAAGCACTCGATTTGTACGTGTCTCCGGAGTGGATTTTTATATTCCGAAGGGCAACACAGTTATTTGTTTCGTGTTGCAGAACAAAATAATAATACTAAAATTTGCCAATATTCATTTCACAAAACAATTTTTTATTTAGTTTTAATATAACACTTTATTTTCTTCATATTAGCAACAAATCATTTCTCATTTTGTATTTTTAATTCACATAAATTAAATAAAATCGATTTTAGAAAATATTTTTCTTCTGCTAACAATTTTGTTTGTTTACATTTTACAAAATCTTCTGCTTTTTGTTCTCATTCCATCAAAAATCTTCTGTTTTTGTGTCATTTCATTTGTTTCTAATTTGATTTTGTTACAATTTAGTCTGGAACGGAATGGAATGAAATTCTGCTCGATTGAAATCTTCTGCTGTTTTTCTTCTGTTTTCTTCACATGCGTTCAAAAATCTTCTGTTTTTGTGTCATTTCATTTGTTTCTAATTTGATTTTATTACAATTTAGTCTGGAACGGAATGGAAATGAAATTCTGCTCGATTGAAATCTTCTGCTTTTTTTCTTCTGTTTTCTACACACCGATCAGCTGTTTTCTTGCAAGATTTCACTGGATGCTGTCTGCGTACTTTTTGAGATATTTTCAACCGAGAGAGTAAAATTGTTCTTACTCTCCCAAAAAAAGTTACTGAGTATTTGCTACTGGAAAAGTACGCAGACAGACCTATTTTTGCATTTCAGTAAAATGGTCATAACTTTGGAACGGTAAGACCTCTGGGCTTCATTTAAGTCATTTTGGAAAGGTAAGAGGTATGAGTTACCTGCCATCTGGCTGAGCAAATTGAGGTTCTGTGAATTTATTTTCCATTTCCGAAAGCTCTGTATCTCGGCGATTTGACTTTTTTCTACTTTTTGATGTGTAAACATCTATACGCTGGGTGTAAAAGTCGTTTTCACAATACAATCACAAATATAGAGTAAGATGTGCAATGTAATCGTTAACCAATCGTAAAGCGTTATCATATCGGTGTGAGCTATGTATGAGTGATTAGTGTAATCATACGCTGCATACAATATACTCAACACCATCTAGTGTGCAATAGTAGCTACTAATTTTCACTAATTGTACATTATGTTATCGTAGGCAAATGAAAACAAATACATAAAATGAATACAAAAACATTTAATTTTAATAACTTTCAAAAAGATTTTTTGTACTTTTAATAAGAAATTTACTAAAACAAAGCAAAATAAGGAAAACTAAAAACTAAACTTGTCAAACTATAAGTCTTCTTCGTCTTTGAGATTGTCATTCATACTTAACAGCTGCATATAAGCACCATCTAGTGTGCAATAGTAGCTACTAATTTTCGAAAACCATTGCTGTAAAATAACTACATGCATTACATTTCAGTAAACAGCTGATTAATAACTTGTCAACCGCAACAAATACAAAATAATAAAATATTTTACAAAACACCAAAAAAATTATAACTCAGAACATAAAACAACACAAAGTGTATCAAAGCTGAATGGAAGTAATGTTAATTCTAACAAAATTTCTATTAGATTCCAATATAAATTAAGATTATAACATTTCTTCATTACGTACTGTTGCCTTACACTGAAGCTGGTGCACGACAATTGGGTAACAATCTCCATCTCATGCCAATTATTATGGGTGGAGATTTTAATACAAATTTTGCAAACCCACAGTCGCAAACTTTTTCAAAATTTTTATTTGACGTTTTCCACTTGCATATGAGCAATTCTCCACAAACCCCCACAACTAACAATTCCACTACTATAGATGCAGTTTTCCATAGATTTTTAAATACAATCGAGTCAAAAATTTAAATATGTATCTTATTTTAGTTACCATAAGCCAATATTAACTATTTGTACTTAAGGCATTTACCATAGATGGGCACTTTGCAGTACTACTAAAATTTCAGTAAAAATAATTCTTTAACTAGTACATTTGTAATGATTACTAAAATTTTTTCAGCCATTTTTATAAAGTGCCTACATGATTATGATGAGGTGCATTTTCATTCAAATTTTTCATTACTAGATGTTTACACATCTCCCCTGTGATCGGACTTACACTAATTTTTTTTTATTGATTCCTCTTAAAGACCTTTCCAACAAGGCCAAAAACCGACCGACAATCCGAAAATTTTGAACCCGCTGCCATTTCGCACCCCTTGCATTTTCGGACATGGTCCTAGTGAACTTTTCTTCATGAAATGAGCCAAGGAATATGGTGGAGAAATTTGTCCGGAACTTCCTGAATCACCCTGTATATACATAGATTCATTGGAAAAAATAAATGTGTTTGTTTGATTTTTATTTCCGAATTTCGTTCAAAAAAGTCTGAATGATTTTTGTTTCTGAGTTTTATTTAAAACAGTTCTCAATAATTATTATTCAAAACTAATCGATATAAAAATCAAAAATAATTGATATTTCTGAACGATATAATAGAAATCAGAAATAATTGTTATTTAAATCAAAAATAATTACTAAAAACTGATTTTTAAAGTAATACACAACTGTTACTGTCCTGGTTAAAACAACTATTTTCAAAAAACATCGTAGCGTAAGCTTTTTCAAACTTTTGTTTAATGTATAATAATACTACGAACGTTTTGGAATAAATTTTTCAACATTAAAGAAAAATGCTATGCCGAAGCCGGTGTTGGATCTACCCGAGAGGAGAAAATTCCTCTAAAAAAAAAATGCTTTATAACAAAAATACTATGCCGAAGCCGGTTTTGGACATACCCCAGAGAAAATGCATAATCCCGGCCACGAAAATACTATTTTATGATAAGAGGAACAAATTAAATATGTATCTTTTTTCGATAACTAAAAAATTAAGGTTGAGGTGTTAATTTTATTTTAACTTTAATGCCTTGCTCATGCTCACGCGAATTTGACGTCTATCGAAATTTGGCGTAAAATTGCTCAATTTCGCATATATTTTGACAACTACGAAATTGAGATAAATAAGATAAATTGACATTTGTTTATCGTCGGAATTGCCGGTGTTCGGGCGCAGCTTAAAATTTGATTAAAAACCCCCGAAATTAGAGAAAAATATAAGAACACAACAAATATTTTTTTTGTCGGACGGACCATAAGGCCCACAGGGTCCAGTTAGATACAGCTGGAAACAAGCAACTGCGGGTACTCAAAGAAAATATATTTTTATCACAAATTGAATGGTTTTATTTATTTTTATGGAGCGGCATCTGTGGACCCAGACAACCTCAATTTACCATATTATAGTGGTAGTTTGGGTACTCAAATTAAACTGAATGATGAACTTGCTGCATTTCTGTCATTTTGGAAATGAAACCGTTAAATTTGTGATCAAAATGTCTTCCATTTTAGTATCCAGTTGCCTGTGCAAACCCGTTTGCATGAAAACATTTTTGTCTTGACGTGTGGTGTGCAACTTTTCGCGTTTATTTGAGTGCCACTAGTGTGTCACAACTATGAGCTCATAGAGGTGGACTGCAACTACGAAAGATAAATATTCAATTAATATTATTATATATGTATATGGATTTATTATAATTTCACAATTTTCTGAGTAGTTTACATTCATAAGATGTATATTGTAATTTGTTGAATTGGTCAATGAACTATAAAGCTACAATATTGTGCAGTAAATTAAGTCCAATATTAGACGTTTTCTTCACTTCGGTTGTGAGCTTAATGGATACTAGTTTTAGTGTCTGTTCCTCGATGTCACACGAAACCTTTCGTAAGTGTTCTAGTCGAAAGAAATTTGATCTGGGTTCCGCAATCTTGTCATTTCAAGTCGAGTGAAGTAATCAGAGACAGTCAGTCGAACGATTCCTTTTCTCTTAGAGGAGCTCTATTTCAGTCGGATTCGACTGACTGGCATTCGTTTGAGATCTAGGAACAGGACATAAATTGTCAGTTTTAAAAGTAATTCCTTTATTAAAGATTTTGTAGCCACTGGAGGTCTTTAGAGACCTGATCCTCACAACTCTTTTTAGACTTCTTTTTTGGAGAGTCGTTCTCACGTTCTTTATGTCTGCGTTTACTTTTCTTCTTTTTGACTTCGAATGGTATAGCCTCAACCTCGTCAGCAAAGTCCTCACTCTTAACTTCAATGGGTGTTACGTTCAATGAAGGTTTACTCCTAACTGGGACTTTCCTTGCAAAAGCGTCCTTGAGCATTTGTGCCGACAATTTGTCCGCTTCTTGTAGACGCTTTGTAATTTCGTCGTCCAATTCAAGTTTCTCTGTGAATTGGTGCCCCAACAGGGGATGCCTGACACGTATAGTAGAAGGCATTGGAACACGTTTTGCTGGAGGACAACACTCTTCAATGCGATCAGTTGTAATGGTATCGGCAGCTTTTAACCGATTTCTCAGTACAACTGTTCCTCGGACAGGCAGCATGCGCAGAGCATACCTACCTTTGCGATTGCAATATGCAAAGGTATGCTGTTCTTTGCCTTCTACAAATTCTACCGACACTGCTTCACAATCACTGAGATTCGTCCGTCCAGGAATTTTGAGCTTTTGGGTTTCCAATTGTTTTACATCCATGCCTTTAGGACATTGCAGGAGCCAAATTTCATTCTCGACCAAATCAATATTTTCAAGTTTTCCCACTGGTTTGGACTCATCCTCTAACTCAAACTCCGTGAATAGTTGATTATATGCCTGGAAAGATCCTTTCCAATTTGTGAGATCCCTGGTAGCCATAGGTTGTTGCAGGTTTAACTAGAACTTTGGGTAATTGAAAAAAACAGCTCTGAATTACACGTGCATCACAGTTATGGGAAAAGGTGTGTTTAGTACCATTCTCAGTACAAATAAAAAAGGCCTAACCTAAACAAGCGCGCGTGATCGCAACAGCCCGGTATTAAGTTGTAGCGAAATTTTGTCATTTTGATCCAGTGTTGCCAACTCCGGGATAGCAATACGCGCAGACAACTTTCGAAAAAGGGCTAAAACGCGCTAAATTACAAACTAAATTGGTTCTGACCTTAATCAATCACTGACCATTAGTTTAGAATGTTTATTTGCAATATGAGATAAATACATAGTTTTTTATAGTAAAGTACAATTTCATAGTTATACATATTTCAATTGATATATAAACTAAATAACATAGTTACAAAAACTTTGTGAGTTCAACATTCAAAATTGGTTGTTTGTAAATAAAAAATTTTATGTTTCCTTCGTCTTCAGACCTTAAATTACTCTCTAAATAATATTTCGATCTTTTATAAGTTTCGTTGGAATTTATTTTTAAACAGACTTCTTGTGGAATTCCACACGTTGGATAACAAACATTTTCTCTTTATACTTTTCTTTTTCAAAGAAAAACAAAATAGTCAAAAAGTAATGTTGCCACATCTCATCAAAATACATTTGGATACAAAGCGAAATAACGAAACCAAAAAAGGAGAATTTGCAAAATAAGGTGCCATGCTGTAAAAAAAATACAAAAAGCGCTAAAAGGGCTAAAGTAAAATAGTTAAAAGGGCTACTTTTACGCGTTTTTTAGTTTGGGGCTACAATTTTGTTTTCGGGTTTTAGGTAACCCAAAAAGGGCTCAAAATAGCCCGAAAAGGGCTAAGTTGGCATCACTGTTTTGATCTATCTGTGTCATGGTAAAATAAGTAAGGTAAACGCACTTGGAATTGTTACAACAAACACAGGCATTTTGTTTTTGACGTAGAATACGTCTTACCTTACGGTATGAGGAGTCATGTCAGGTTTTTATTGTTGTAATCTTTATTTCATTGAATTTGAGGAAACGGCTAGATGAATTTTTTTAAAATTTTTGTTGTAGGTAAATGAAGATGTTATCTTTCGTTTGATATACATTTCATATTGGTTGATATATTTCTAGTATTTTAATTTCTCAAATGAAAATTGTTTAAACACATACACTCAAACATATGTGTGGTGTTTGGTTGAGTGTTTTTGGTTGCTCAACATTGCTTAGGAACATGTATCTAGTAAAAAGTGAAACGAACAGCAAGCTACATGTATCTAGTAAAAAGTGAAACAAACAGTAAGCTAACGTAATAAAGCTTTTTTTGCGAAAGCTTCAATAAAGCTGTTGTAACATTAATTTTGAATTGTAAAGCGTAAAGCTTTCACACAACGCTCGAATGCTAATGCGAAGACTCGATAAGGTAAACCTTTTTTAATATTAGGGCGGCCCTCTCAACATTCGCAGAACTTATTTCAATAAAAATATTAATTAAAATACATAAATTAAATTAAGTTTAAAAAAATTGAACATAATATTTTTTTTTTAAACGGACTTGAATCAAATGCCGTTGATAAATATAAAAATTACAGCAGACAGTTGTCCGAGGCCTTCGACCACGGACTGTCCCTGCAGGCAAAAGTAACAAAAGTAACACCACTTTGAGGTTGAAGAGGAATTATGGATAATGCACATCAATGCGTGGGTCTAAATGTTGACGGGTTGAAAAAGACTCAGCTAGTACACGCAAGTATAGACACACATAGCCATATAACAAAATTTCAAACTTCTAACTAAATTCCTAAAAAATGTAACAGTTTTCAATTTATCAATTAAATTTCCATATTTGACGTTTTAAATTATCGTTTTCTATCGTTTATAGTTTGTTTTCGTTTAAATAAACATAAAAAAACAATAAACCAACGAGTCACAACAAAAAAGTGGTGCAAACACGGTTTTTTCTACGGACGTTGCATGAAATTTGACGCACAATTTTAAGAAGCTCCGGTATGAGAGCCTCTACAAGCATATGTATATGGGGTAGGTACCTAGGGTAAGTGCCTACGATGGGAACATATGTAAGTTGTCTATGTTAGTTACCTAAACTATCTTGGATGTCTATGGTAGGTACCTACGGCCAGAGTTGCCTACTATTTACAACGAAAACGCGCCGTGAATCTTCCCCGACCACGCTGAAAAGCGCTAAATTAAATTTAAATTCAAAGTGTTACAAATTACTTGTTACTAAAAGCCAAAATTTCTTCAAAATAATTCCGTTATTGAGATTCTTTAAATTCAAGTACAAACAACTTACTTTTATTGACCATTTTACAACCTCATGAGGTCAGACGTCTTACACATATTAATTAAACAAACCAATTAAACAAATTTCTACATATTCTTCCAACTGTCTCTATCCTTCGCCTTTTCTCGCCAGTTGGTAACACCAAGGATACGGAGGGATTCTTCTGCCTGGTCTTCCAGCAGAGTCTTGGTCGTCCTCTTTTCCTGCTTCCATCGGGTACGCTATCGAAAATCTTTCGCGCTGGCTCATCTTCATCCATTCTGATAATATGGCCTAGCCAACGCAATTGGCCCAATTTGATTCGGCTATGTCCACGTCAGAATTGAGATTATATAGCTCTGCGTTCCAGCGACGTCGGTACTCGCCGTTTTCCCTAACAGGACCATATATTTTAGGGAGAATTTTTCTCCCGAAAACTCCCAGGTGTTTTTCATCCGCTTGCGATATGACCCAAGTTTCGGAGCCATATGTCAAGACAGGTAAAATGAGAGTCTGATATAGCTGGACTTTTGTCCGTCGAGAGAGGGTTTTGTTCCTAAACAGCTTGCTGAGCCCAAAATATCATCTATTGGCAAGCAAAATTCTCCTACCTATCTCCAGGCTGACGTTCTTGTCCTTGTTCAGGGCGGATAAAAGGTAGACAAATTCATCTAGCACATGAAAATTAAATAGGTTGTCAAAGTTCAAGTGCGGATCAAGTCGAGAGGTTTCTATAGTCGTTGACACCATCAATTTTGTCTTGCCCTCATTAACAGCAAGACCCACCTTCGCTGATCCCTTTACGATTCTTGAAAATACTGCAGTAACGTCTCGCAAATTTCGCCCAATGATGTCTATGTCGTCAGCATACGCCAGCTACATATGGCTTTTCGTGTTAATGCTCTTGTTCGTATTTACTGCAGCCTTTCTCATTATTATCTCTATTAAGATGTTGAAGAGATTGCACGAAAGTGTGTCGCCTTGTCTAAGTCCCCACTTGGTACAGAATGATTCAGTGAGGTCTTTCCCCACTTTCACTACTCATTTGGTGTTGGTCAGCGTCACTCTACAGAGGCGGATCAGTTTTGCCGGAATACCAAGTTCAGACATAGCTTCGTACTGTTTTCCCCGTATGGGGCTATCGAATGCAGCTTTGTAATCGATAAAAAGGTGATATGTATCGATTTGCTTTTCGTGGGTCTTTTCCAGGAATTGGCGTTGCGTGAATATTTGGTCACTCGTGGACTTGCCTGGTCCAAAACCACACTGAAAGGGTCCAGTCAGGTTTTCAATAATTGACTTTAGCCTCTCACATAATACGCTCGACAAGACCTTATACGCGATTGATAAAAGACTGATACCGCGATAGTTGGAACAAACACACGGATCACTCTTTTAGAATACAGGGCATAATTCACTGAGAGTCCAATCGTCGGGCATAGATTTCCCCAGCATGTGGGCTATCAGTCCTTCGACACCTGAAAATCTGAGTGGAGTAGTGCAGAAAAGTGGTCTCTCCACATTTTGAGTACACACTGATTCTCAGTCACCAGATTCCCATTCTCGTCCTTGCAGGAGGGGCAGCCCATTATTAGGCCCGTTATTCAATCTTCTTACCCTCTGGAAAAACTTTCGGGATTCACCATTCATCCTGCACATTTCGGTATTTTCACTCTCTCTCTGCTCCCACTGTCATTTTTCCGCCTAAATAGTTGGTTTTCCTCCCCTCTTAGCCTCTTGTACCGCTCACTCGCAGCTCGCGTTGTAACTGACTGTTTCGTTGCCACACGTGCAGCGTCTTTTTCATCAGTTGCAATGCTACATTCTTCGTCGTACCATGGCTTATCCTTCTGCGGTTTTTGATAGCCAAGTTCAGTCATTGCAGCGATTTCCAAGGAATGGGAGATGTGCTTCCACTGCGCATCTGGGTCTTTGGAAAGAGGGTATTCTGCCCCAGCAGGAGAGAGAGTTTATGTCGATAGGACATTGATATCTTCGTACGTTTTTCACCCTGCTCAATCTCGTGCGAACTTTCGCAGCCACCAGGTAATGATCCGAGTCGATATTGGCACCTCGAATAACACGTACATCCATTACACTAGAAGAGTGCCTGCCATCTATTACCAAGTGATCAATCTGGTTCTTCGTCCGTTGATCAGGAGATATCCAGGTCGCCTTATGAACGTTCTTACGCTGGAATCGTGTGCTACTAACTACCATGGTCTTTGCAGCGGCGAAATCTATCAGTCTTATTCCATTATCGGACTGTAGACTGTGATTACCGATGGTTGGTCGAAAGACACTTTCCTTTCCTAATTTGGCATTAAAATCGCCTAGAATAATCTTAATGTCGTGGTCAGGGCAGCGTTCATATACTTCCTCCAGGCGCTCATAAAATGTTTCTTTGACCTCATCATCTTTATCCTCTGTCGGTGCGTGCACACAAATTAACGAGATGTTGAAATATTTCGCTTTGATGCGAATTGTGGCTAAGCGGTCACTCACTGGGTTGAACCTTGAAACTAGGTGTCGCAGTCTCTTGCCTACTATAAATCCGAACCCAAATTCGTGCTTACGCTCATGGCAGCTGTAGTAAATATCGAAGTTTTTCTTTCTGGTGCAACCATATCGTGTCCATCGCATTTCCTGGATCGCTGTGATGTCAGCCTTATATTTTCCGAGGACATCCGCCAGTTGGAAAGTGGCACCAGTCCTGTATAGCGTTCGAACATTCCAGGTACATATCCTTAAATCATGGTCCTTATAACGTTTGCGAGGGTCGTCAACAGTTGGGAGTTTCTTTGTTCATTATATTTTCCGTGTATTTTCATTGCCAATATAACGGTGGCGGGAGGCAAACCCAGCCCACCGTGGTTTGTATTGTACCTACTGCCAGGATGATTATGTTTCAGCCGCCCATTACGGATCAGACGCTGACCAGAATGCAGTGTGTCGAAACTGGATTTTGGTTTCTTCAATTTTGATCCTCCGTTGGCCAGGGGTGTTGGTTCATCCGCCTTCAAAGGACAGAAGAATATGTCCACTACTTCAAAGAGCTTCAGTGACAGGGTCACCTAATAATCCTGAGACGTATCAGAGATCGCATTACCACTCAGGTTGCTCATTCGTTTCGCCTTCTCACTTTAGCTAGCTAGCGGAGGTTTCCGATAAGCCATTGGCCAGGACATACTGCGTGGAAGTAGTGAGCTGCTTGGACTGCCCAATGAAGGAATAATTTCTGGCCACTCCCAAGTGAATGGCTATCAGAAACTTTCCACCTCCAAGGACAGTCCCATGTCCCATTATGGTATTATACCTTTGATTTTTTTTAGTTGTTTATTTATTTGGAAGGGATGTAAGCGCTGCCGGCGAAAATTATGTCACATAATTTTTTTTTATGTTAAAAAATGTATTTCAGCGTAAATATATCCGGTATTTGTGGGGTTAATGAGAAGTATTATACCTCTAAAGCTTGAAGTCTTGTATATTATCAGGGTCTAGGAATCAAGTAAGTATAGAAGGGATTTGTTTGAAAATTGTACATTTGATCAAAAAAGTGAGGTTTAAAACCTTATTTTTAAGTGGGTCCCAAATGGGTTAATATAACAAAATATGTTTATACACGGAATTATAGAGTTTGAAAACCTTTGAAATGATACCCATTATAATGAGATCGGATAATAAATACCTGAGATATGACCGATTATATACTCAAGTTTTAAAGGCCTATATCTTACGAAGTAGGGCCGAGCGTGTTTTTCAACTCAGTGCAGCTAAATTTGTCGATGGTCAAATTTTGGTGTAGATCAGAGATTCTTGAAAAAAAGTAAATTTATGCCAATGATTTTCCACTCAAAAATTGGTCCTTATGCGAATGAAGCAACCCCACAAGAAATGAATGATGGAAACTAACACACAATATTTTTGCACTGATACACTTGCAACTATTTTATACTGAGTTCCATTTGCAAGAGTGAAACAACCCTACAAGAATAGTTTCGGTCATAGATTAATACTTATAGTAGATCTACTAGTTCTCCCACCAAATTTATGACATTTGGCCTGGTGTGATATTTACGTTTGATGTTGAAAAGAATTGCTTTATTAATACCAGATAGAGGCAATGGTTCAAAACAACGAACAAAATAACAACAACGGTATTTCGTTTTCTGTGTTAAAATTATTGTGTTAAATACAACACAAATGTATGCTAACAATAACAGTCAATAAAAAAGTTTAAAACACATTTAAGTTTCACAGTTTTTCACCAAAATGGTATGAAAAATTAAAGCAAGAAGTTATTGTAATTCCACCTGGTGTATATCACTTTTCGTCAAACATCTCTCTATCACACCGACCGCATCACGAAGAGTGTGAAAGGAAACGTCAGATGAGCCAAATATTATCTCTAGTCTGAGATTACTCTATGGTTTCGGTCATTCGACCGTCAGTGTTGATGGAAACTTGAATTTGTTGACGTTTAAAAAGTAAAATTTGGGAATCCTCGACAAAGTGCAACGACAAAAGTTTCGGTACAAGTTCATTATCGTTAAATATCGTGGAATAAATAAATGGAATAAACTTATGTGATCCAAAAAATAAAGATAATGATTATGAAAAATACGGCATTTTTTCAAAAAGTAGTGGAAGATTCTGTCTGGCATGCCTGGCCAAACTCAGGACTCTGACCATTACAGCTGTGCAAGAAGTAGAGCAAAAATTTGGGAATCCCAGATGATTTTGCTCAAGCAATATCAACAAACTAAAATTTATGGTTCGATATTTTAATATTTTGATATTTATACATACTTCTTCACAGAAAATATACTGAAAGAGGCGTCAGAGGATGTCAGCAGTGTCTGCCCCCCAATGTTCACGGATAACCTGCATGATATATACAATTGGGATGAGAGGTGGGAAAAGCATGCGATAGGGAAGCTTATGTGGTTCAACAAGACTGCGTGGTATGTACATATTTTTGTCTATAAATGATTAAATAATTATTAATTTATATACATTCATATATACTCATTATTATTAATATATTTATATATCTCCTTTTCAAATTCTAGATGTGCGAAAAGGCAATTGAACGAAGCCACCATAGGATGAAGCCGAAGATTTTTTAAAAACAAATTGTAAATAAGTATTTTATTTTGCCCAGTTACTACTTTATTCATTTTGAATCAATTATTCTTATTCATTCATTCTCATTCTATCATTCTTAGTCATTCATTGTTTGTACTTCATTCATTTATTATACAATTTGATATTAAAAATATATAAAAACCATAAAATAATAATCTTTTATTATAAAAGGTATACCCATCACCTTTGACTGATATTTCATTTCATTTCATTTCATTTATTGATTTGTATAACCAAACACAACAAGACTAATGTCTTATATATTATAGTGTTGGTTTAAATGTGTACATTTTCAAGTTTTAATAAATTCTTACATCTAACAAAATATTAAAATATTACTGTAATTGACAAGTAAACATTAAAATACAATTTATTTGAATAAATCAAAGAGTTCCTTTTCGAAACGTGGGGCATTGCTTATTATTTGAATATTCGATGGAACGTGGTTCCAGAGACGTACGCTACCCTACAAGAAATGAATGATGGAAACTAACACACACAATATTTTTTCACTGATACACTTGCAACTATTTTATACTGAGTTCCATTTGCTAGAGTGAAACAACCCTACAAGAATAGTTTCGGTCATTCGACTGTCAGTGTTGATGGAAACTTGTATTTGTTGACGTTTAAAAAGTAAAATTTGTGAATCCTCGGCAAAGTGCAACGACAAAAGTTTCATTATCGTTAAATATCGTGGAATAAAAATAAACAGTGGAAAAGAATAAACTTATGTGATCCAAAAAACAAAGATAATGATTATGAAAAATGAGGCATTTAAAAGCCATCAAAAAGTAGTGGAAGATTCTGTCAGGCATGCCTGGCCAAACTCAGGACAAAATCATTAATGAAATCGGCAGCATGCTCCCTTTCCTGACCATTACAGCGGTGCAAGAGTTAGAGCAGAAATTGGGAACCCCAGATTTTGCTCAAACAATATCAACAAACTAAAATTTATGGTTCGATATTTTAATATTTTGATATTTATACATACTTCTTCACAGAAAATATACTGAAAGAGGCGTCAGAGGATGTCCGCAGAGTCTGCCCCCAATGTTCACGGATAACCTGCTTGATATATACAATTGTGATGAGAGGTTGGAAAAGCATACGATAGGGAAGCTTATGTGGTTCAACAAGACTGCGTGGTATGTACATACATATTTTTGTCTATAAATGATTAAATAAT
The DNA here is from genome assembly GCA_963931995.1 of Phaonia tiefii. Taxonomy (NCBI): domain Eukaryota; kingdom Metazoa; phylum Arthropoda; class Insecta; order Diptera; family Muscidae; genus Phaonia; species Phaonia tiefii. The sequence goes on along the minus strand of OZ008367.1, from coordinate 214,483,536 downwards.
TATTAATTTATATACATTCATATATATATATATATTTGGTTTCCCATTACATCCCATGAAGGGACCGGGGAGAACTTCTCACAATCACTGAGCTGTGCGCTTTCCAGTTTTCACTCACTGATTGGGACCTACAGTTTTACACCGATTCCGAACGGGAATTTGGAAAGCTTTATCATGGCTATATACTCGATAGTGTCGCCGTCACTATGCGAGGTGACCGCCGCCGAAAGAAATTTTTTTTTTTTTTTTGAAGGTGGTCAGAGCAGGGTTCGAACCCAGGATCTCATGTACAAGAGCCGCGCACACTAACCATTGCACCACCGACGGCCACACATTCATATATACTTATTATTATTAGTACATATATTTATATATCTCCTTTTCAAATTTTAGATGTGCTAAAAGACAATTGAACGAAGCCACCATAGGATGAAGCAGAAGATTTATTAAAAACAAATTGTAAATAAGTATTTTATTTTGCCCAGTTACTACTTTATTCATTTTGAATCAATTATTCTTATTCATTCACTCTCATTCTTGACTAAGAATCATTCATTGCCATTTATTATACAATTAGATATTAAAAATATATAAAAATAATAAAAATATACCATAAAATCATTAATAACATTTCTGTCTTTTTTTTATAAAAGCTATACCCATCATCTTTGACTGATATATCCATCAAATTTGATTAGTCAACTGTGATGGGTATATCCATCAAGTATGATTAGTCAACTGTGATGGACATATCTATCAACTGTGACTAATACTCATATAATCTATGATTAGTGAACAGCACTAGAGTGCGCAGCTCAGATATATGTTTTATAAGCGACCGAATTCATAAGTTCGAGGGAGATACAAAATCACACGTACACAAAAGTTTCCATCAATTTTTTCATTTCGGCTTTAAGAATGTGATAGAAACTTTGATGGATATACCCGTCAACAATGACAGTCAATTGACCGGTCAAATGACTGTCACTGTTCTTGTAGGGTACATATAAAAAATTGTCTTTCCGACGTTAAAGTATGAATTCTTCTATTGACAAGTTTCATTCCTCGATTTGAGGAATTTGATTAGTCAACTGTGATGGGTATATCCATCAAGTATGATTAGTCAACTGTGATGGACATATCTATCAACTGTGACTAATACTCATATAATCTATGATTAGTGAACAGCACTAGAGTGAGCAGCTCAGATATATGTTTTATAAGCGACCGAATTCATAAGTTCGAGGGAGATACAAAATCACACGTACACAAAAGTTTCCATCAATTTTTTCATTTCGTCTTTAAGAATGTGATAGAAACTTTGATGGATGGATATACCCATCAACAATGACAGTCAATTGACCGGTCAAATGACTGTCACTGCTCTTGAAGGGAAATGCAAAATGCCTGTTGTTGCTGCCGACAAAAACAGCAACGTCTACAGCTACTACTTGCGTATTTTACTATCGGTAGTGAGTTGCAACTATGTCACAAACCTAAACTTCTGGTACCACGAATTGCAACTTTGCGTCCCACGTAGTAATTACGAAATAGTAACATGGAAAACAGCAAAAGGGGAATAGTGAAAAAATACAACTAGAATACGGAAAAATTTTTAATTCGGTTTTTAATTTTTTGGAAATTTTTGCATTATATTTTATTATTTCATTTCGTTGGAAATCTTACAAAGCCCAATTGTAAATAATACAGCAAAAAGAAGACAACAAGAGAAAGACTACAAATGCCCATTAACAGATTGTATATGTGAGTGTTGCAAAATAGAACAAAATTTGTTTCTCCCTACCATACATACATATGTGTTACGTTGCATTCCATCTGTGGCTGCGTCCGTGTATTGTGTGTACATACATATATTGGAAGCAGGTTCCATTTATTGTCGATTTTTAATTCGATTGTAAATACTTTACGTGGCGTAGTTGATATTTACGGATCAAGTGAAACAATTGATAATTATTGATACAATCGCATGTGTTGATGTTTCTTGATATATTGTTAGTGGCACACTTATCTTTAGTTTGTGATTTCTGTCTGTTTCGAGCTACTTGGTCTAAATTGTAGCGGTCATCTGCTGGTTGGGTGGTAGCAATGATCGATCATTTGTTTTGGCTTATTGATTTGGTGCAGTTTTCGCCATAGCTACAACAGTATACAGAAATTGAACAGCAATTTACAATTGATGCCAGAACCGTCGGACGCTGCAAATCAAATGTCTGGCTATGCGATATGAGCTGAAAACTACATGGAACCGATGTTTACTACAACCAAAAAAAATTATACGGCGATTTACATTTTTGGCTGAAGTGCTCCTTTTGTGGGTAGGCCAGTGCGTAAATATATATATAGAATTTCTTTGGGAACAGACCTAGTATAGATCGGCACGTCCAATTTTTTTTGTTTTTTTTTTGGGTGTAGGATCGTTATTTTAAGTAAAAAAAGTAAAATAAAAAAATCGGGGGGAACCCCTATTTTGGGAGTTACGGGCCAAGTAGCCCTCGCAGGGACCTATGTTGCTCGCACCGTGGTAGAAATTTTGGAAAATCGTTAAATTTATATTGCAACTAGTCGCCCGGCCGTCCGGCCGGGCTCAGGCAGGGGGGTTAAAATTCCCTCTGTACCTGAAGTCGATGTGTGGCAAAATCCGAAAAATCACTCGATTGTTTTAAAAAAAAATATTTTCTGGATATTTTTAAAAATCCGATATCTGGATAACTAAGACAGTTATCGAAAAAATGTATTTAATTTTTTTTGTTTATTTCGACTCGTTTTACACAAAAACGATTTTTTTATTTAATTTTTTTTACTTAAAATTAAAAGCTCTATCCAATGGTAATAGTTTGGAGCCGAAGCGAGTTGCCGACCTATTCTAGGTTTAAGCCTTTCTTTGTTTTCGGATCATTATAAGGAAGTGGCGTTTGTAACCTACTCCAGAGTGTGAATTTTCACCCATTTTTTTTGTTTCTTTTGAGGAATGAAAAACATTTTCAAATATTGAAAGGTATTGGGCCTAACCCTACTTTACGCCCACCACTAAAGTTTAGAAACTACCTACAACATCGTGTTTAAAAATAAAGTAATAAGTATTTAGTGTTTTATATAGATAAATATTTAGAGCATATTATGCTCATAGCAAGAAGCATATTTCAGCTTTCATTTTGAAAAAATAGCAAATGTTCATGTAAGATGCAAACATGCTGAGCTGCATAAATGTACATACGATGTTCTCAAATGATGATCCGTGATAAAATTCCGATGTTTATTGGGGATAACATCACATTTTCCTATTAGGTATTATGCTAGCATTGTTGAAACGAGTTCAATTCGTATTTTTTAAATAAAATGTCGAGGTCAGAATGACTAAAATCGACAAACAATTCCAGAAATGAGTCAAAACATGGTCCTAAATATAAGACAATGGAAAACTTTTAAATTTGTTTTGCAAATATTTAATATAAAAGAGCCAGCAGTGCAAACTGTCGTGAAAAATTCGAAATAAAGAAATGAACCCAGTCCTGGGCGCCCACAACATTTTGACCACGGGATGCGAATGACTGTAATAAGAACGGTTAATGAATCTCTTAACCAATCACTGGTGCAAATTAATCAACAATTAATTTCAAATCGCAACAATTAATTTCAAATCACTCAAAAAAGGTTTCACGCCAAACAGTTCGCCGGTAAAAAAAAGATATGTGTTATATAATATGTAGCAACATGCGGAACATTATTTCCACATCATTAGAATATAAAAAAACCTGTTACTTTCAGTTTATGGAATTTGGGGCAGATTGATGATGTATTTTAAAGTCAGTTAATTCGCAATCCTTCGTTCGGCCAAAGAATATAAACACAACCAATTGGTATAGCGGCGGCTCCGTTGTGGTCTGTGGAAGCATGGCTTAAATTAGATTGTAGACTTAAAGTGCCCACAAGGAACTAATGCACCTATTACGGTTCTCAACTTTTGTGAGAGTTTGGTCGTAATCGACAAATTGGCATTGCCGTTCTCAACTCAACGGCCGACTCAACTCAACTTTACAACAGCTGATTTTTTGGTTGTGTTCACTTACTTTTGTCGTATTGCCTTTGACAACTCCGTGCCAGTTTGGTCGACAAATGAGTTAAATTTACACCACTGCTTGAGAGCAGTTGAGTTTATAGTTGTGCGTGTTTTTAAGTTGATAAGAATCGACAGATCATAAGAAGATATTATTTTGGCTACAAATTTTAATTTTCATTTAGCATTTGAACATTTTAATTTAACAATAATATTTTATATATTTAGAAGTATTAAAGTCACAAAGAATGCTCAGTTTGAGAAACTTGCCCAGGTAATGGAAAGTAATCCAGCCGTCGCCCTTGGAAAAACACTATTTAGCACAAGTGCGAGAACTATGGGAAGGATTTGATGTGGAGTTAAATAGTTTAGAACCACCGTCCAGAAGATGAATGAATGGCAACGTGTATGTGCAAATACATACCTGGGCAGCTCAAGAAGGTTGGATGCATCACGAATATTTCTTCTTAAATGCAACACATCTATATTCGCGTTTTCGACTCCATCTTCATAAAAGAAATCTATGCTACTTATATCCATATCGATTTTGCAAGCACAACACAATTGTTAACTTCTTATATTTTCACATAAATCAGCTGCTTTTACTTTACTAAATTGATATTTCAAGCTGGTAACACACCATAACAATTGCAACCGAAAACAGTTGTGAACCACAATGCAAAAGATAAGTTTGGTCGTGTTGAAGTTGGGTCGTCTCTAAGTCGACCAAACTAAGTTGAGTGGTGAACGGTAATAGGGGCATAAGAATAAGGCCAAGTGTTTGAACATTTTTAAAGATAGCTTTCTTTCCAGATTTCAAAAAATTTGTCTCACATGAAATCCAATGTTTCTGCATGATAATAATCGTAAGCAGAACGGCCGACTGGTAAGAATGTGGTTGATCTAAATTATGAAAACAAAGTTAAAGCATTTACCTCATCGTGGTCAAAATTTGAGGTGAAGTGGTAAAAACGGACAAAAAGCACCACAACAGCACCGGAATCACCCCTAGAGGGAATTAATACACGCGACCTCCATTAATTTTTCCCTTCCAACATTTTTTCCAAACACATACATGTACAAATTAAATTTTTATAAAATTTGCTTCCACCGCTCTAACTGCCCCTAGGGTGCCCTTAGAGCAGTCAAATGTATGACCGACCCCAATATTTGTTCAACCTCAACAGTTTCTCAGAACATACCCTCTATCTTCAACCGTTAAGGTGGCCCCCATACAATTTTTTTTTATTTTTTATAATTTTTATCCTTTTGAAATCACCTACTACCGATCCCATGGTACCTCCTAGAGGGCGTGAAGCGAACTATAGACACACTTTTATTTCTCTCCTAAAATTTTTTCCGAACATACTTATCCTCTATCCTTAAACGATAAGGTGGTTCAGATTAAAAATGCACGAAAAAACGACCAAGAGAAAAAAAATGTAATTCTCCACAAAATAATATTTTGTTATATTTTTTTCAATTTAGTACGTTATCGTAAAGCCACATATCTTATTAATAAAAGTGAAGGTATGTACGTGTTGGAGATTTATTTTATTTAATTATATATTTTATTATGATTTAATTAACTTAGACATTTTGTAGTTCTTTTTCTATAATTTATTTCATTTTTAGCCATCTTTTACTTAATTTACTTTATTATTTAATGTCGTACTTAAAACGGCTAAATAACAGGTCACCCTAACACTAAAATATTCTTTTTTTGATATCACAACAACATCAGCAACGCTATTTACTACCTTTGGTCGGCCGGCCGGCTTGCTGCTGGTGTCTTTTCTTCATCACTCGCTAACTAAGGATGTCGCTGTTGTTGTTTTGCCGCCACTAGTCAGTTGGTCCCAACCATCATTTGGTTATCCCGTCAGTCGCTGCATATGTGCGTACGTATGCACGTTTGCATTGTAAATTGTCTATATAGTTATTGGACTTTGTCTAATCTGTCAGCCGACGATGTGTATTTCTGTGTGCTATGATTGTTGTTTGTAGGAATTTAAATATTGCAATTTTGGAGACTTAAAGTAAATAAAATGATTTCATTTGTGGCCTTTTTGCATACCCAAATAGCAATCGTTGAATATCAGTCAAGTACCAGAAGTCAACGTATACAATATTTGTTTATTATTTGAGGACTTGCAAGGCATCGGGAAAAAGTTGATCGGCATACTACCGTTGGGTAGAGGAAATGCCGTTTACCGGCTTTTGTTTGAGTGGAAAATTGCAGACCGTTTTCAAGCTATTTATTTCGACACCATGCAAAAGATCACAGGTCAATTCCTAGGTTCGTCACTATAATTATAGTATGAGCAAATATTGCATCGAGATCTTTCTATCTGTCATGCAAACATCATATTGTTACGAATTTCCGTTGACATTTTAGCGGAGGAGACACATTACTCACGACGGCTCACACTTGAAATGTTGCACATAATTAACGTTTCCTCAGGGAAAGGACTACATAATTAATTACAAGACCGACACTGACCGATGCGCTCAAATATATCGACACACAATAAGCAAACACAAACGCGAAAGCTTGCACACTGCGTACGAGTAATTTGTTTTTTGTGATTTATAATACAAGTAATTATTGGCAATCGTTTTGTGATCAATATTTTATTAATGTTAAATATTTTTGTATATAGAACCCTGAGGATGATTAGCGATACTAATCGAAATATTGGGAAAATTTAATAAATCTTGAAAATAATCGTCGAACTCTCTGGTATCTGAATTTTATGCCCTAAACTAATTGAACAGAGAATTTCCATATTCTTACTTTTTAGCGCTGTTTTATTCCCAATACTAAAATAAGGTTCCTTTTTAATTACGATAATTACAACAGTTTAACTTCCTTTTTATTTTAATTGTAAATTTACAACGGTTTATTTTATTTACACCACTTTACAATAAGTCTTATATTTTACTATCAAGTCGCGTTGTTTACTTTCCGGCGCTTAATCACAAACTGAACACAAAATTCCAAAAGCCTGAGGTTTTATACCAGTTGTGCTTCTCCCGCAAGGGGCTCTACTAGCTTCTAGTTTGTTCGTCCCGATTCCAGAACCTGTAGTATAACAGTTTTTAAAAATAACGTACTTATAGCCGACTCGTCAACTGGTTTGTTGTATGGGTATACTTTCAGGCGTAACATTAATCGCCCTGTTATGCTAGTCTACTCATTAAGATTAAGTGAAAGCTTTTGCTTAATCGTAACAATATTTACGAACTGCAATTGAAAGAATATCCCAATGTTGGTCCAATCTGGCCCAGGAGAGCGAATTTTTGCCCGTTTCAAAGAGCAATGGAAAATATTAAAGACAAATCATACAGTCCTGGCATAGAAGATGATGGGATTCGTGCCAAAATACCAGTTCAAGTACAAATTGAGGTAAAGTCATTTTGTTTGGCTCAACTGAACGAAACAATCTATAGACGACTACACGGTATTGCTTGAAATCGTTTTATTGTTCCTTGGTGAAAATATTCCCAATCATAATTTCAGCTCACCAGGACCCTTCAGTCTTGTTCGATGTACGTTGAAAGGCAGATACTGCCCAAAACTGTTTTTGTTCCGACAACATCCCGATTTGAACAAAAAATAATCAAAGGGACTGCGCGATGTTATCATTTTTATCGTAGCACTTTACGTGAAACCACCACCAAGCAGAGCAACTGAAGATCGAAATAATAATTTGATTTTTTTTAAAGTAATTGCTGGTTATGATTCAGTTGATAACATAGTTTCGCAACGATAAGTGAAGAGATTCGGTGGACATCTCTGGTATCTTAGAGATGAAGCTATTGCTCTTGCAGTATTTGATCCGAATACCCCCTGATTCTTCGGAATGCCTGGAATCGGGCACATGAGCGGGGATATTTAGTGAGGGCTTTCGATGAGATTGTGTGCGAACTGCAGTGCCTTCCAAGCGGAAATCGTGGCGATTAATGGTAATGGACTCGTGCGTGGAGATTGGCGTTACAGTGTATCGTCTGCATATTACATCCGTTTAAGTTTATATTATTCGATCTTTAAGTTATAGTGTTCTTTAATAATTTTTCGGGGCACGATCAATAACTAGTAAAAAGTAAATTTTAATAGAAAATATTAAAAACAAAAAATATGTGAAATTGATTATTATAGTGGATGGTTGGAAATATACAGTGTCGGACAAAACATATTGGACCAAGTATTAATATAAGCTTACCACCATGCAACTTTAAAAAATAGGAAATACAATTAAGTAAAGCCCCTTGTATCAACGTTTAGAATTATTTCTAATAATCAAATACGATTTGAATTATAATCGAATACTTCTTAACAATTTAAAGCAAACAAACAGAAAATTTCAAAAAATGCGCGACAAAACATTGAATTTGTAGCAATTTTTAATAAAAAAAATAAATATATCCCATGAAGGGACAGGGGAGAGCTTCTCACAATCATTGAGCTGTGAGCTTTCCAGTTTTCAGTCACTGATTGGGACCTACAGTTTTACACCGATTCCGAACAGTATTTTGAGAAGCTTACCAAGCCTCGAAAATACCTTTATATGTATTTCTTACGAAAATTTTGCAAGAACTGAACACTGGGCTTAAGCAACGAAAGTACTTGGCCAATCCTGCTCTTGACCCGGATAATAAAATAAAAAAAAACTAGACAGTCAAAATTTTTCTCGAATGCCATCGAAGAAAACGAGTGAAGCGTTACATTTTTCTGATCTCTCTCTTATTATCTTCGTTACATATTTCAATACACGAGTAGTAGATATTTTGATAATGCTATTGTACTTAGACTCGTATATAACTATTCAAATTCCAACCATGTTTCAGTAAAATTACATAAAGTATGTACAAAGTATGAAATAATCAAGATATGACGCGAGAGCGAAATCCGCTGGAGTGAATTGTGTCGACTTTTTGGTTGTCTTTTACGAGGGTTGCCAAGTTATATTTCTCGCTAAACTAAGTTGTCGACTACTGTGTATGGAGAACCGTTTAATATCGTCTAGCTCAGCATACAAAGTTGTCGAAAAATTAGTTGAGCAGGGAATAAAAAAAGCCTAATAAAATAAAGTAACATTAAGCGAGTGTTTTTTATTTCCCGCTGAACTAATTATTCGACGACTTTGTATGGTGACCTAAGCAATATTACTCGGCTCCCCATACACAGCCGTCGAAAAGTTAGTTTATCAGGCAATAAAAAACAGACCTTTCGCTTGTTTTATTTACCTCGCTAAAATATTTTTTTTCGAGAAGAGTCGTTTATAATCTCTTAGGTCCCCATACAAACTGATCGCTATCGCTTAGCGGGGTTAATAATATATTGTTACGAATTTCCTTATTCGTCCTTTTTGCGTTATTTTATTCCCAATAATAAAACAAGGTTCGTTTTAAATTACGATAATTACTTCCTTTTATTTTACTTATATAGTACAACAGTTTACTTTATTTATGACACTTTAACAAAATCTTATATTTTACTATCAGATCGCGTTGCTTACTTTACGGCGGTTAATCACAAACTGAAACTCTCCATTCCAAAGACCTCCGCTATTTATACCAACTCACCATACTCAAATGAAGGTATATCTATTGAATTCAAGAACCTTCTATATGTTGTTGCTTATTTTTGTAGAACAATCTCGAACACAGGAGAATTATCTTTACTGAGGTGAATTCATGCTACTGGTTTAGCGAGCTGGTACGTTGTTACAATGCATACTTTCAGGCGCAGCACTAACCGCCTGTTATTTACATACTGTTAGTAGAGTCATTAACAGCAAGCAAAAGCTTTTACTTATTCGTAACAATATGTTTATTTTTATTATTTATTACTTTAATTTTTATTTATTTAGTTTGTAATTGAATTTTCTGTCCTTTACCTTTTCAGTTTTATGAATTTTCTGCATTAGTTTCAACTACAATTCGACTATAAAGTTAGCAACCTCCGACAAACGAATTTTATGCGCAACCAATTCTTCCAAAAAATGGACTTATCATCATCTTCTTCAAGCTCCACTACACCAGCAACAGCAAAAGAAGCACTAAACCGAAAGTCACTAAATGCCGGGAATAGCATAGAGTCCGTTAACAATGATACTGTCGGCAGCAATAGTCTGTATGACAGCGCAATGGACAATATGACAACATTCGTTTCCTTCAGTGGTGAGCAGGATTAATATTTAAATTCAGCATATTAATAATATGTATTTATGTTTTTGCAGAGAGTGCCAATAACAACAGTACATTGAATTCAACAACAAGCAGTAGTACACCTGCAACCACAACGTCGATGGATAATTTTTCACAATTCAACTCCTCGTCAGCATCGTCTGGGTCAATGGATTTCGACAACACCCTAAATGGCAGCGAAGTGTTACCACTTCCAGCTGACAATGTGGCAGTACAAAATGATTTTGGACCATCATATTCCTTGAGCAGGGTTTCACAGCCCGGCAATGAGAATCACAATGCTGTAAATGCTAGCATGTTATTCATACAATCGGAGAGCACAGAGACCAATACTTCTCAGGAAGAAGTCGATCCAAAATCGAAATTAGCGAATAAGACAATATTCAAATCAGATAATCCCAATTTGTCAATTATAGAAATTAACGAGAATTCCATTAAAGACCAGGATATTCAAAACTCTGTTTTAGTAATTGAATCGTCATCGGATGAAGATTTATCGGAATATATCGATCATCACACCAAACAGATGGGTGCAATAAATGTTGCCGTTACAGATTCGGATGCAACCACGGCGAATACATCCGCCAACAAACCTATATCGCCACATAGGATACTGGCTGAAAATGCGGCAGAAAAGAGACGTCGAAAGGCTGAATCTCTTATTTATTCCAGTAAACAAAAGCTAAACATTGCTATTGCTGAAGCCTCTGCTGCTGAATCTGCATCACCAGCTTCAGTCGGCGATGCTGGTGTTGTAGCCAATGGAAATAACATTTCGCAGCCGCAGACTAAACGTGAAATACACATTTACGAAACTCTCGAGGAGTTTGAAAAGAATCTGCCGCCCACGGTAACTGTGCTGGACACACCGTTTGGCAGTAAAGTCTATTTAGTTGGTACAGCTCATTTCAGCGAAGAATCACAAGACGATGTATCATTTGTAAGTATACGAATGGATATTAAAATGTAAAATATAACAAAAATCTAAAATGTATTATAGTATTCATGGGGTAGGGCAATTGAAGCAAATGTGATGAAAATCGATCAAGTCAAATTCGAATAATATTTGGATACTTGATGCATTTAATTGACATAAATCCAATATTGGGGAACCAATATTTTATATGTACATACTTTATTTAATGGCATAAAACGAGGAACAAATTTATTAATATCCATTATTTGCAAAAATGAACATCATTATTATGCCAAATCACATTCGATTTAAATCGATCGATTACCATCACATCCGGAATATGTCAACCTTAATGATATTTAAACATCCGTCTTCTTATTTACATTATATTTATATCTGAATATGTATGTACTATTCTATTTGCAGGTTATTCGTAATGTCCGTCCAGATGTTGTTATGGTAGAGCTTTGTCCATCGCGCATACCTATTTTAAAACTCGACGAAAAGACACTTTTGGAAGAAGCTAAGAGTTTCAATCTATCAAAAGTAAGTTGGAATAATTTCGGTTTCCGCCTAACAAGGGTTTTACAATTTTTTAAATAAGAACTTCATGAAGAATGTGCCCTTTCAACAAATGTGTAAATGAAAAGTATAGTTTTTATTTTAATTTTTAATTTAATAAGCCTGAATAGAGAAATGAGGGTCACCACTTTTATCCAGGCTTCATAATCCTTTTGGTTACAGAATTTCCCTTCTTCAAAATAATTTAAAAGTATATCTATATCGGTCATTTTATGAAAGACCGGCACAACTCAAAAATGGTTTAAAAAAATGGTTTTAAATTACATCCCATGCAGGGATTGGGGAGCTTCTCACAGCAAGTGAGTTGTACGCTTTCTAGTTTTTACACTCACTGATTGGGACCTACAGTTTTACACCGGATGCGAACGGTATTTTGAGAAGCTTTTTCATGGTCATTACTCAATAGTCTCGCCATCACTAACTGAGGTGACCGTCGTCGAAAGAAATGTAACGTGGTCAGAGCAGGGATTGTATCGTTACACTACCGAGATAGACACTCTTTCAGATATATTAATTCTAATAATATCAATTAAGTGCACTTGCGCTAACTTGTCCTATAACGTGAAAAAACTGGGACTTGTAACATTTTTTTAAATTCATTTTCGTGGAAATTGGGTCTCTGATTTTTATTTGGTTTATTTCAGCGTGAGTCTCGCGCTGATCGGGGCAGTGGAATAAAGCAACTTAAAAACAGCTTGAACGACTTCGATTCTTTTTAAAGATTGGTTTCCCAATTCACTTATAACCTGGGCAAGATTTAAAACTGTATTCGATGGCTGGTGAATATTTGTTTAATTTACATTGGATTACCTATTAAAGCCTTACTTCAAATTGATGATGCTCCATCGCATTCAACTGAGAATGAGCTGAAGTCGGCTCTATTGTAGTGGTGTATCTTGGAATTGCTAATGTAACCGAAGATGTGTGTTTTGAGAAGCCAAGTAAGAGATAATCAGGAACATTGGCAAAGTAAATTGCTATTATTCGCAAAGATTATTAAACACATAATAATAGTATGTAATATGTTTTACGATGGTACTTTATACAGGGGCCTAATTACGGCATTCGATGACGTCTTCAAAATCGAATGAAACAAAATTTCGACACTACCTAATGTTTAGATCACGGCATTCGGTCGTAATTTTAAATTGTCTACTCCGACTTTTTGCAATGCTGCAAACATATGTTAAGCAGAAAATGTCCAAAGGAAAACATAAAGTAAATTTATCATCTGAATGTTTAAACAAAAATTGGAATTTGGTAAAAGACAAAGTTTTATATGGAATATAATGGATCCCACGCTATTTTTTTACTCGACATCGTCCGAATCAGAGGACGAGTGCAACATAACTTTAATTAGAAGAAATATTCGCGATAAAAGTAATCCTCTGTCGCTGCCTGAAGTTGAGTAAGTTAATGTCTTCTAAAAGCAAATTATTTTGAATGTGCTTTATTCAAAATAGATTCAAAAGACGATTTAGGCACTCAAAAGAAACATTCTGTTATGTCCTCTCGGCAATTAATGTTCCTGGCCATATGTCGACATCGGTTACACCAATACTGCAACTCGCCGCAACATTAAATCGTTTGGCCAGCGGTAGCTTCCAACACAATGTAGAAAACGATTTTCTACAGTTTGCAAAATAGTTAGACACATTTCTGGTGAAATTGAAAATGTTATTGTTGAAAATGTTGCCATTTATTTTATTTATATTTGGTCTTGAAACACTTTTTTTCAACATTTTGTTTAAATTCTCCCTGAAAATAAATAAATATTAAATATTTTGCAATAAAAAACACTAAACCTATTTACATTTTGCCGATGTACTCTTTTTTTTTCATTGGTGTCTGCAAAATTATTAGTCTTTGTTTTGTTTCGATGACATTTGAGCTATCGAATGTAATATCGCATAGTTGCATTACGATATCGATTGCCGTGATCGGAACTATCACCATTTCGACGCAATTATACTCGATATCGAATGCGGTGATTAGGCGCCAGTAGTATAATCAATAACTGAAATGAGAATAATAAATTTCCTCACACGGAACCTGATAAAATTAGTGATTCTGAGAATGAGTCAGAAAACGACCAAGAGCAGGAACAAAATGAGCGGTTACTTCAGCTTAATCCGTTACCACATTCAACTAGACCAGTCAATAGGCGGCAGCAGACAAAGTTAGTCATAAAAAAATGTATGTGTCTAATCCTTTCGTGAAAAGGTACTTTTTGATATACTCGCACAAAAGAACGACAGACTGTAATCTCCTTATACTCTTTACAGTAAAGAAAACAATAAATTTTTATTTGTTCTATTTAAATGATCTCAATAAAACCAATAAACAATTGTAAAATGTATCACAAATAGTTGTTATACCATTTAAATATATAAAAAACAATTTAGCGCGAGACCACTGTAGTTTGAAATTAAAATTTTGGATACAATCCTATCCTAATCCTATAGAATCCCTAGAAGATTTTTGAGTTAACATTTGATTGAAGTTCGTTTACTATAAAAAACGTTTACTATAAAATTATTGTTGTATCAAGTGATAAGTTTGAATCATTCTCTCCAACAGATTCGTACCATTATCAACTCGCATGGTTATATAAACGGTATATTTTTCATTTTGTTGCTGCAAATGAGTGCACAGATTGCCAAGGATTTGGGCATGGCGCCGGGTGGTGAGTTCCGTCGTGCATTTGAAGAAATCCACAAGTTGCCAGGTTGCATGCTACACCTGGGAGATCGGCCCATACGCGTTACATTGCATCGGGCACTGAGAGCCCTGTCGTTGTGGCAGACTATGAAGTTAGTGTGGCGTCTCACATCCTCCGATACCATTAGCATAGAAGAGGTGGAAGAGTGCAAGCAACGCGATCTTTTGGAGAAATTAATGCAAGAGATGGCTGGAGAATTTCCAGAGTTTTCCGACGTGTTTGTGAAAGAGCGCGATATGTTTCTTTGTCATTCTCTACAATTGGCTGCTTTGCCACAACCATTTGTCGACGGCTCCGGAGAGCTACGTCCCGTAAGAGTGGTTGGTGTAGTTGGCATTGGTCACGCCAATGGTATTGCCAGAATGTGGGGCCGAGTCGATCCGAAGATAATACCAGCTATAATGGAAGTCCCACCAGCCAGTTTGAGCACGCGTATCTGCAAATATAGCTTTAAATACGGTCTCATCGGTTTGACTCTGTACGGTGCCTTCAAGCTGCTGAGACCGCATTTGGCGCGCTTGCATTAAAGTTTGCCGGCATTTTACAAACTAAACACATAATCATTTATTTTAGTTTTATGGCAATATGTTGATAGGCATAGTAATGCAATAATATAATTCTGTTTACAATTTATTTCAATTAACAATTGTAAAAATGGAATTCACATCATCACATTCTTAAAGAAATTGACAAACCTAAATTTACAATGTTATATACTTTTGAATAAAAATAAAAATATATAATCACTTCACAACTACATCTCATTTTATTACACATTTTAAATGGTTTAAAATGGACCATTCCCAAATTTTCAATGTTGGTTCCTCCATGTAATTTTATCATTACCACCAACCTACCACCTCCTCGCCACGCCCGCCCTGTGAATAACACTCTGTGTACATAAATAAGTAAGAAATGTGATTTACGCACGATATATTGAGATAAGAAAACGTTAGATAAAATCATTCCAATTCTGCATATAACCGATCTTTTTATGTAGACTACTTACTACCAACATACATATACATATATACACATACATACATATATTCCAGAGATTATATTTTCCAGTCGTACTTGAGTGACGTTGCGAATCCGCAGCTGAAGGACGTGAACGATATACTATATTTAAATATTATTAGAAAAATAAGTTATTTATCCTTTTTGCCCAATGTAAATGTTCGAAATTGTATTTTAAATGCAAAGTAGTCAGCATATATTACACGTCGTTGCATGTAGAATATATGTAAATGTAATGAATTGAAACTGAAATAATAAAAACATTTTAAAATTTATACAAATTCATACTTTTTCTGGTTACTAATAAACATAGTAATAGTGGTTGGTGTTTGAACCATAGAGTAAATCTTACTAAACAGAATATTTAACTCATGTGACGTTGCCTTTCACACTATTCGTGGTGCGGTCGGTGTGATAGAGAGATGTTTGATAAAAAGTGGCATAGATCTGGTGGAATTACAATAACTTCTGACTTTAGTTTTTCCTGTCGTTTTGTCGAAAAACTGAAATTTAAATGTATTTTACACTTCTTTATTGACTGTTATTGTTAGCATACATTTGTGTTGTATTTAACACAATAATTTTTACACATAAAACGAAATGCCGTTGTTGTTATTTTGTTCGTGGTTTTAAACCATTGTCTCTATCTGGTATTATTGAAGCAATTTTTTCAACATCCAACGTTCATATTACACGAGGCCAAATGTCATAAATGTCATGGTTTGAACTAACTTGAATTGTATTAGTTTGAAATTATATGGCTTTTTGTATTTTTAACCGCCGGCACGAAATTTCATTGCATAAAGCGGGCCTTAGACCTGTGGATAAGTTGGATATTAATCGGGCATATTCTTTTGTCCTTAGAAGGCGGATGAGTCAAACATACGGGCCAACGGCGGATAGAAACTAAAAGAAGAAAATCCAGGTTCAACATATCGCATCCTGGTCAGCGTCTGATCCATAATGGGCGGCTGCAATAAAATATCGTGGCAGTAGGTAAAATGCAAAAACCCGGTGGACTGGGTTTGCCTCCCGCCACCGTTCATAATGGCAGTGAAAATACAAAAACGAAACAGAAGACATAAACAACCCCTATTTGTTGACGACCCCCGCAAACGTTATAAGGACCACGATTTACGGATATGCACTTGGAATGTAAGAACTCTATATAGATCCGGTGCAAGTATCCAACTGGCAGATGTCCTCGAAAGTTATAAAGCTGACATTACCGCTATCCAGGAAATGCGATGGACAGGACATGGCTGCACAAGAAAAAGAAACTGCGATATATACTACAGTTGCCATGAAAAAAAACAAAAGACTGCATCAATCAAAACAAAAGAAAGCCACAATCCGCATAAAAGCGAAATATATTTATATTTCCCTAATTTGTGTGCATTCCCCTACAGAAGAGAAAGATGATGATGCCAAAGACATATTCTATGAGCTCCTAGAGGAAACGTATGACCGCTGCCCTGGCCATGACATTAAGATTGTACTAGGAGATTTTAATGCCAAAGTAGGAAGGGAGAATGTGTTTAATCCAACTATTGGCAATTTCAGTCTACATGCTGACAGTTCCGACAACGGTATGAGACTGATTGACTTTGCCGCGGCAAAAAACATGGTCATTAGTGGTACAAGATTTCAGCATAAAGACATCCACAAGGCTACTTGGGTATCCCCTGATCAAAGAACTAAGAACCAAATTGATCACGTGGTAATTCATGGAAGGCACTCATCCAGTGTAATGGACGTACGAGTGATCAGAGGAGCTAACATCGATTCTGATCACTACCTGGTAGCAGCAAAGGTTCGCACAAGATTAAGTAGAGCGAAAATCGTACGAAACCAGGCTCAGAGGAAGCTGGACATCGGAAAGCTGCAATTACCAGAGGTAGCCAGAGCCTACTCAAGGAAGCTCTCGCAACTTTTGGCACAGAACCCACCCCCTCCTGACGACAATCCTGAAGCTCGGTGGACACCCATTTCCGACTATGTAAACTGCCGCAACAACCGTACTTGGTTTCAAAAAACCGTTTCGCAATAAACCATGGTACGATGAAGAGTGTGGCATAGCAAATGATGAAAAGAACGCTGCACGTATGGTAATGCTTCAGTCAATTGCAACGCGAGCTGCAACTGAGCGGTATAGGGAGAAGAGAAAGGAGGTAAACCGTCTCTTTAGGCGTAAGAAACGGCAGTGGAGAAAGCGCGAGAGTGAGAAAATTGAGACATACAGAAGGAAGAACGAAGCCCGAAAATTCTACCAAAAAGTTAAAAACGGAACTAATGGACATGGTTCAGGGCCCTCCTTCTGTAAAGACAATGACGGAAATCTCGCCGCAGATGTGCAGAGCATGTTGGGAATATGGAGAGAGCATTTCTCCGCGCTCCTAGTACCTAGTGCATGCATCAGCTCATTAGCAAAATTTGGTTAGATGAATGCATGCCCGGCGATTGGAGTCTCAGTGTACTATGTCCCATATTTAAAAAAGGTTACCCGATTATCTGTGCCAACTACCGTCGAATAAGCCTTTTATCCATAGCATATAAGGTTCTATCAAGTATAGTGTGCGAAAGACTAAAACCAATTATCGCTGACCTGATTGGACCATACCAGTGTGGCTTTAGGCCTGGAAAATCGACAACTGACCAGATTTTCACGCTACGCCAAACCCTGGAGAAGACACACGAAAAACAAATCGACACCTATCATCTATTTATCGATTATACAGCGGCCTTCAATAGTCCGATACGGAGAAACTCTATGAAGCAATGTCTGAGCTTGGTATTCCTGCAAAACTCATACGCCTTTGCAGGATGACCTTGACGAACACCAAATCCGCAGTGAAAGTTGGTAAGGATCTTACCGAACCTTTCGAAACTAAGCTAGGCCTCAGGCAAGGCGACACCCTATCGTGCGATCTCTTTAACATCTTAATGGAGATCATTATGAGAAAAGCTGCAGTCAACATGAATAAAACCATCAGCAGTAAAAGTCACATGCTGCTCGCGTATGCTGATGATATAGATATCATTGGGCGCATAATTAGAGAAGTTACTGCGGTTTTTTCGAGAATTGAAGTGGGTCTGACGGTAAATGAGGACAAGACAAAATTAATGGTTTCAACGAACAGGCCTCCACGCGATTAGACCAAAGCGTGAACGTTGATAACAGTTATAACTTCGAGGTAGTGCACGAATTTATATACCTCGGATCTGCCGTGAACAAAATCAACAACGCCAGCCTTGAGATCAAGCGGAGAATTGTGCTTGCGAATATATGTTATTTTGGGCTAAGCAAGCACTTTAGAGATAAAGCCCTCTCTCGAGTACCAAAAGTCCAGCTGTACCAGACTCTCATTCAACCTGTCTTGCTTTATGGCGCAGAATCCTGGGTCCTATCGCAAGAAGACGAAACATCTGTAGGAGTCTTCGAGAGAAAAATACTCCGAAAAATTTATGGCCCTATAGTGCACAACGGCGAGTATCGACGACGCATGAATCATGAGCTGTATGAGCTTTATCCTGACATTGGCATAGTTAAGCGGATCAAGATAACGCGATTGCGCTGGCTAGGCCATGTCAGTAGAATGGATGAAGATGAACCAGCTCAAAGAGTTTTCGAAACCGAACTCGAAGGATGACGAAAAATAGGAAGACCAAGACTCCGCTGGAGGGATCAGGTTGACGAATCCCTGCGTACACTTGGTATTGCCAACTGGAGAAGTAAAGCAAAAGATCGAACTGGTTGGCGAAATAGGTTATCTTCGTTTTGTAAGGTCCCTGACCCCCCGGGGTTGTCCGAGACCGGATAAGTAAGTAAGTAGTAAGGTGAAGTTGGTGGTTTGTAGAAACTAGTTGAGGTAAAAACTAAGCGATTTTGATTTTTTGAAGTTGATATCAACTTAACCATCAGTGTTAGGGGAAATTGAATCAACTTTCATAAGCAAGAAAAACGTTCACGTTCAAGAAACGTTCGTGAGGGACCTTATCGGCAAAATGTTAATAACACTGTGAGACAAAATCAGATTTTTTCAAAATGATGGGGTTCTGTCAACGGATTCTGGTAGAAAAGTCTAAAAAAAATATACGTGTATCGGCGTTTTGCCAGATCTGATCAGAATTTTTTTTTAGGGCGGGTCAAAGTTTCCGCCCCTCGGAACTTTCCTGCAACATATCTTCATGCAAAATTGTGTGTTCCTTACTTCTGAGGTATAAAGTGTGTTCAGAAGTTTTATAGAAAAGATTCAGATAAAAATTTTTGTGGAACAAATTAACCTTCTTGTCACGTATAACCATAGTTTTTACCTTTTTTTGAAAACTGCTCCAAAATGATGGGGGGCGTGGTCAAAATGTTCTACAAAAATGATCGCCATAAAATTTCACTATATGTGTCCGAACACTCCAAAACACAAATCTTAGCCCAAGTGCTAGATAAAAAAAAAAGTATGATAAAATTCATTATATTACGTGGACTATTTTTAATGGAAACAGCAAAATGACAAAAATCATTATTAACCCTTAGAAGGCAGTTAGTTTTTGCTTATTATCTAGCACTTGGGCTAAGATTTGTGTTTTGGAGTGTTCAGACACATAGTGAAATTTTATGGCGATAATTTTTGTAGAACATTTTGGACCACGTCCCCGTCATTTTGGAGCAGTTTTTTGCGAGTTTTCAAAAAAAGGTAAAAATTATGGTTATA
The DNA here is from genome assembly GCA_963931995.1 of Phaonia tiefii. NCBI lineage: Eukaryota > Metazoa > Arthropoda > Insecta > Diptera > Muscidae > Phaonia > Phaonia tiefii. The sequence goes on along the minus strand of OZ008367.1, from coordinate 214,463,299 downwards.
CGTGACAGCTAGAGGGTTAATTTGTTCCACAAAAGTGTTTATCTGAATCTTTTCTATAAAACTTCTGAACATACTTTGTACCTCAGAAGTAAGAAACACACAATTTTGCATGCCGATATGTTGCAGGAAAGTTCCGAGGAGCGAAAACTTTGACCCGCCCTAAAAAAAATTCTGATCAGATCTGGCAAAACGCCGATACACGTATATTTTTTTAAACTTTTCTACCAGAATCCGTTGACAGAAACAACCCCATCACCGTCCTGTTGGAAAAACATGTCCTCCAAGTCCATATTATCCAATTGGGGCCAAAAATATTCGGTTATCATTGAACGGTAGCGATTCGCATTCACTGTAATGTGCCGGTCTTGATCATCACGGAAGAAGTACGGCCCAATGATGCCGCCGGCCCATAAACCGCACCAAACCGTAAATTTTTCGGGATGCAATGATGACTCATGGCTTACGTGTGGATTGCTGTTTGACCAATAACGCATATTTTGCTTATTGACGAAGCCATTCAGCCAGAAATGAGCCTCATCGCTGATTGTTGAGGCCTCTTAAAGTTGGCCTCTTAAAGTTGAGGCCACTGACTCCAAATTTCGGTAGTAAATTTTAATAATTTCGACTCGTTGTTGGCTCGTATATCTTTCCATGATGAAATGGCAAACCTTACTGAAGAGAAATGTCAAAAGAGCGGGAAAAAATATGGCGTCGTTTGCTGTCCCTATCGATTTACTTTTGTAGCGTCTCTGTTGAAAAAATAAATATGATTTGTAGTGTTATTTACAAATATTTAATTTCTTTATTTATATTCTTAAAATTGGTGGTATTTTCGCAGTGCGCTCAAATATAGAAAACCGGAGATACCGGGTTGTGGTTAAACCGAGGGGTAATAATCGGTTTCGAGGTTTATGTCGAAATTTAAAACTTTACATATTATAACATTCCTTTATTTTTAATTAAGTCTATGATATCTGAGATTGATTTTATTATAAAAATCTGTAACAACTTTATAAAAAACTACTTAGTAGGGACATAAATACTGTTACTTATATTTTGGGCTATAAAACAAAAACTAATGAACGTTTTTGGAGCAAATTTTTGTTATATATTTATTGATATGTATTGTATACAAAAAGCTTAGTTTCATTCAAAATGTCCGTCCTTGGCCTTCACGCACGCCTTAAGTCGCATTGGCCAATCATCAATAGCTTCGCGCACCGCACCCATTGGAAAATTGGCTACAGCACGAACCAGAGCTATCTTAAGAGAATCAATGTTGGGGTATCTTTTGTGGCATACCATGTCCTCTAAAACGGTCCACAATTTGTAATCCAGAGGGTTCAGATCAGGGCAGCTAGAGGGCCATTATTCAGAGCAAATTAAAGGTGATAAATTGTTTCGAAGCCATTTTTGTGTCGTTTTAGCCTTATGAGCTGGTGCTGAATCTTTTTGGAAAGTTCGCGGCTGGTTTTGGAACAAAATTGTTAAGCGGCTTCACAACAAAACGGTTTCTTGGTAAACTTTGGCCGATTTGTTGACCCCTTGTTCACAGAAATTCAAGTTACCCCACCAAACCATGACTGCAGCTGGATGATGACCCTTTTCGACTAGAGATGGGCACGTGAGTACATTTTGACTCACGCTCAGGAAAGGAAGACGGTCACTCACGCATGCTCATGCAGGTAGATGTTTTCGCTACTCACGTTCACACACGCTCATGGGAGCAAAATTTGGTCCTGCTCACGCATGAATCACGCAAAAATTACTCACAAAATTAAAATAGGTTTCTTACGTGAACTACTTGCTAAACCAATGTTGGTTAAAAGTAAGTTATTAAGTTAAGTACGTTAATTAGGTGGTAATAATATCAGAAATTCTAAACTTACTGTCAGATTATTTTAGAATGTACCAGGAACGTACGAAGCCGAACACAGGAAAAGCTGGATATTGACAAGCTACAAATACCGGAGATATCAATGTCCTTTCGACAGAAACTCTCTCTCCTGCTAGAGCAGAATACCCCCCCTCCCGAAGACCCAGATGCGCAGTGGAAGCACATCTCCCATTCTTTGGAAATCGCTGCAATGGCTGAACTTGGATATCAAAACCCGCAGAAGGATAAGCCGTGGCACGACGAAGAATGTCGCATTGCAACTGATGAAAAAGACGCTGCACGTGTGGCAACGAAACAGTCAGTTACAACGCGAGCTGCGAGTGAGCGGTACAAGAGGCTAAGAGGGGAGGAAAACCAACTATTTAGGCGGAAAAATGACAGTGGGAGCAGAGAGAGAGTGAAAATACCGAAATGTGCAGGATGAATGGTGAATCCCGAAAGTTTTTCCAGAGGGTAAGAAGATTGAATAACGGGCCTAATAATGGGCTGCCCCTCCTGCAAGGACGAGAATGGGAATCTGGTGACTGAGAAGCAGTGTGTGCTCAAAATGTGGAGAGACCACTTTTCAGCACTACTCCACTCAGATTCTTCCACTGAAGATCAGGAGGTAATGATAGTGGAAATAGTGTAGACTGTATCGCCCCCCAACCATGGCGAGATTAGAACGGCGATCGCCTGGTGGCGAAGGACTGATAGCCCACATGCTTGGGAAATCTATTCCCGACGATTGGAGTCTCAATGTATTATGTCCTGTATTCAAAAAGGGTGATCCGTGTGTCTGTTCCAACTATCGCGGTATCAGTCTTTTATCAATCGCGTATAAGGTCTTGTCGAGCGTATTATGTGAAAGACTAAAGCCAATTATTGAAAACCTGATTGGACCCTATCAGTGTGGTTTTGGACCAGGCAAGTCCACGACTGACCAAATATTCACGCAACGCCAATTCCTGGAAAAGACCCACGAAAAGCAAATCGATACATATCACCTTCTTGTCGATTACAACACTGCATTCGATAGCCCCATACGGGGAAAACAGTACGAAGATATGTCTGAACTTGGTATTCCGGCAAAACTGATCCGCCTCTGTAGAATGGCGCTGACCAACACCAAATCAGCAGTGAAAGTGGGGAAAGACCTCACTGAACCATTCTGTACCAAGCGAGGACTTAGACAAGGCGACACACTTACGTGCAATCTCTTCAACGTCTTAATGGAGATAATAATGAGAAAGGCTACAGTAAATACGAACAAGACCATTAACACGAAAAGCCATATGTTGCTGGCGTGTGCTGACGACATAGACATCATTGGGCAAAATTTGCGAGGGGTTACTACAGTATTTTCAAGAATCGAAAAGGAATCAGCGAAGGTGGGTCTTGCTGTTAATGAGAGCAAGACAAAACTGATGGTGTCAACGACTAGAGAAACCTCTCGACTTGGTCCGCACTTGAACGTTGACAACCGATTTAATTTTGAAGTGGTAGATGAATTTGTCTACCTTGGATCCGCCGTGAACCAGGACAACAACGTAAGCCTGGAGATAGATAGGAGAATTGTGCTTGAAAATAGATGCTATTTTGGGCTCAGCAAGCAGTTTACGAACAAAGCCCTCTCTCAACGGACAACAGTCCGGCTATATCAGACTCTCATTTTACCTGTCTTGACACATGGCTCCGAAACTTGGGTCATATCGCAAGCGGATGAAAAACACCTGGGAGTTTTCGGGAGAAAAATTCTCCGAAAAATATATGGTCCTGTTAGGGAAAACGACGAGTACCGACGTCGCTGGAACGCAGAGCTATATAATCTCAATTCTGACGTGGGCATAGCTAGACGAATCAAAGTGGACCATTGCGTTGGATGAAGATGAGCCAGCGCGAAAGATTTTTGATAACGTACCCGATGGAAGCAGGAAAAGAGGATGAGCAAGACTCCGCTGGAAAGACCAGGCAGAAGAATCCCTCCGTATCCTTGATGTTACCAACTGGCGAGAAAATGCGAAGGATAGAGACAGTTGGAAGAATATGTTGAAATTTGTTTGTTTAATTAATATGTGTAAGACGTCTGACCTCATGAGGTTGTAATATAGTCAATAAAAGTAAGTCAAGTATTTGTAGGAGAGGAGTCAGGCTTTCAGAATATTGTATCTAGAGGATACCCTGTTTCAACGTAAGTTTTGCAACCGGGTCTCGGGGTGTTGGTGAAGTTCCAACTTTTCCGGCATGTAATTTCTAAACTTGTAACTCGAAATTTTCGAAAAGAATAATTTACACATTTTAAATCGTATTAGATAAAATCAGTTTGCCTTAGCTCTAAATCAAATTTTCGTGGGTTTCCTGGATTTCCACGCTATGCTTATGGCGGTCATACCTCGCAAGACAGCTGATGTATTTTTTTGATATCATTAAAAACGTTCCAAATCACATGTAAATTATACTTGCAAATTAGAGTATAATTTAGTTCAATTTAGTATTTAGTTCATTTTCAATTCCCGCTTTCCCGGTAATTTTAGTCCGAGAAGCCCGGGCAACTTGCAAAAGAATACAATGAAATATTTTAGCAAAAAACTGTAATCTTCAAGCTCTTCTTGCACTAGGGTACCAGTGTTGCCAGAAGCTGTCAAAAAAAAACATTCCAAAAAAATTGCTAAAACTGAAACAATCAACAATTGTAGTACTGCGGGACTTTACGGCCTATATTCGATAAAAAAAAAACACAATTTCGTAAACCATACATATTCGAACACCCTCACTGATAGGGATGGGAGTATATATTATTTGATACGGATAAAATTGTAACGCATAGAAGAAGTTTTGAGACTTGAGCCATGCCCGTCTGTCTGTATAGTTGGCTGGCTGGTCAACATGGTAACTGCCGTAAACCTTTAACAACCACAATGCAATTTTGTCATTGCGTATTATTTAACCAAACTTAGTTTGGGATTTAAAATGTGTTTTCTGATCAGGGTTTAAAATTGCTGACTGATTTTCATTGCTAAACTGATTCACTGACTGTGACTGCGAAAATGATCCGAACAAACTGACATGAAACCGAACACACAAAAAATGATTTTGTCTCCAACGTCTGCGTCTTGGTTAGGAGGGGGCAATCCAAATTGTGATCGATTATCTCATCGTTATTGGATATCTCTGGTACCAGTAGCGCGGAGAAATTATCTCTCCATATTCCCAACATGCTCTTCACATCTGCAATGAGATTTCCGTATTTGCCTTTACAGAAAGGGGCTTTTACTTTTTGGTAGAATTTTCGGGCTTCGTTCTTCTATCTGTACGTCATAAATTTCTCCCTCTCGCGCTTTCTTCATTGTCGTTTCCATTCTTTTTTTCTTACAATTGACTGAATCATTGCCATACGTGCAGAGTTCTTTTCATCATTTGCTATGCGACCGTCTTCATCGTACGATTACCAAGGTAAGGTACTCACTCAGTGTGTACCGTTGCTGCAACAAAGCGTGTTCTATACAAGACCTTATCGTTGCCTTTCTCAGCGAACTCAATTTTTGTGACCACAATTAATATTTATAAGTACATCAACTGTGCTTTTTGCTGAGTTTAGTAGTTTTTGAATTTTTAAATCGCTACATATAAAATATAAAACTAGTAGAGGTTATAATAGGTCTGTCTGCGTACACATATTTTGCATCATTTTGTGCAAAATGTTGCAAAATCTTGCAAAATGTTGTCTGCGTACTCCAAATCTCTGGCAGCGAGAGAGCGAAAAAGAGAATTTTTTGACAGTTGGAAGTTAGAGAACTTGCAAAATGTTGCTGGAGAAATTTCTTCTTGCAAGATTTTGCAACTAGTTTGAACAGCTGTTTTTGTTTACTGTTTGAATGAAATAATTTTTGTGAAATGAAAATAAAAATTTAAATTTAACAATGGCAGAGGTAAGTAGTTAGAATTGTGTGGACTTTTAACGTTTATAATAAATTATAATAAACAAAACATTTTACTTCATGCTAGAAACGTGCAAATATACAGTGCGACCGTGCGACACATATGCTAAAATTCTTTTGCTTTGTTATTTCAATTGTTTACACACCGATCAGCTGTTTTCTTGCAAGATGTCACTGGATGCTGTCTGCGTACTTTTTGATATATTTTCAACCGAGAGAGTAAAATTGTTCTTACTCTCCCAAAAAAAGTTACTGAGTATTTGCTATTGGAAAAGTACGCAGACAGACCTAATGTGTGTTAGGTATACTACATAAATAAATAAATAAATGGTTTCGCATTACATCCCATGAAGGGACCGGGGAGAACTTCTCACAATCACTGAGCTGTGCGCTTTCCAGTTTTCACTCAATGATTGGGACCTACAGTTTTACACCGATTCCGAACGGTATTTTGAGAAGCTTTTTCATGGCTATATACTCGATAGTGTCGCCGTCACTATGCGAGGTGACCGCCGCCGAAAGAAATTTTTTTTGAAGGTGGTCAGAGTAGGGTTCGAACCCAGGACTACACCACCACCGACTACATATTATTTTATAACTTTTAATATACTTGAAGAATTGTTATGTAGAAATTTGTAACCAAATATGGTCGTATGTAAATGATAAGTATTTGAGATTTAAACTCATATTAGTTTATTATAAATTTGTTGTCAATATTTTATTTGTTTACTACTGTATTTTGTCAAACATTCAGAGTAAACAAAACAAATGCGTTACTGCAACGTATCAGTTGTTAGAGCGACGAAACTGGTTTGTATCTAAAAAAGGCATGTACCTCGTAAGTATCTCTGTTTTACACCAATATTACCGTTTTAGCTACCGTCACAATCAAATAAACGTGAAATTGGGAGAAATTGTTTACTGCTTCATCCATTAAATTAACAATTTTAATATCTTGACGAAAAAGGTGTTAGAACATAATTCATATATGGATGATTAAAATTTCCAAACTAGTTTTTTAGTGGAGCAGATCTATTTAAGGCCGAGATTTAGAGAAAATATTAAAGTATATAACAAATTTCCAATAGAAGTACATCCTTGTCAGTATTAGATACATCAAAGACTAGATTTCGCCATACATTAGAGCTGCAAAACTATCGATAGTCGTCCCATTCGATTTTTTCGATAGTTTGATTTAAAACTATCGATACTATCGGATATTTTGAATGAGTGTACTTGTGGTCATATGGAATAGTTACTTATGTAAAAAATTTAATTTTGGGATATTCTCAATATGTGTTATTATTATTCTACTTGTTTCTTGCCAAAAATCTATAAACTATATATTGGTAATAAGTTTACTAGAGAAGAAATATACATAGTTTAATCAAGTATTGTTGAATACAGAAGATTTGACACATTTTCTGCTTAAAAGAATTGTTGACACCGATATTTGCGTTCTACTGGACTTAACTTAAGCGATTCTATTGAAAAATAAAGAACGTATTGCTTAGTATTAAGTAAACAAAGGACATTTTATTGTAATTTTTTGAATGAATGTAAGATCGAAATATGTAAATAAATCTAATTGTTGATCCAAAATTTGTAACAAAACAAAATTTGTCAAATCGGTTTATACATTTAAGCACTTTTACTTCACTGAATGTCCGACAATTATTAAACAATTTTCTCTTTTGTATGTTTTGGTGAATTTGTTTTTGTTTTTATAAAAGAAACATAACGAATAATAAGGAACAAACAAATAATACAGTTTCCTCCAAAACAAAAAAAATCATTTTCTATTGTCTTATTCATAGAAGCCATTTCATTTTGTAGAAATTGCCTTTATCTGTAGTGCCTTTATCTGTATTACTTACCCAATAATGTTCCTAATCTTGCCGCTGGGCGTTCCTCGTATGGAAATAATCTTTTTCTTACTCTTTCTATTAGGAATATAGTTACATGCTTGGGACCCTTCAGACGTTTTCATTTTATTTCTAATTTCGTCAAGACTTTGGAAAAGACCACACGTTAATGGAATGATTAACGAAATAGTAAAAGCAGCGCTTGACGATGTCTGAACCGTAGCTTTTTCAAATGGCGTGAGTAACTCTTTAAGATCTTTTAATACTTCTATTTCATCTGCTGTAAGAGGTTGTGGTGCTTTTGATGTTGTAAGGAGAATCATCGATTTCGAAGAATTCGTCAATAAAATTCTCTCAATCATTATCAAAGCACTATTCCATCGTGTCGGTACCTCCTGTAGTAAACTGTAAGGCTTATCTCTGCCTTGATCATTTTTAAATTTTTCATATGCTATTGTGCTAGTCGCAAGCCTTTACCATAGTGACGTCATTATCTTTCACAATTGACACCACTTTGGTCACTATACTCCACTCATCTAATACTGCGCTTAATGATGTCGCTATATTTTCCGCAGTATGATTGGTAGCAACAAGCAGTTTTTTGGTTGACAAAACAGCGGAGCGAAGAATAAATTCTTTTGTTATAAAGTGACACGTTACAGAAAGGTACCCTTCGTTTGCGCGCGATGTCCAACCATCCATTGTAATTGCACATTGATCTATTTCATGAAGAATCGTTTGCAATTTAGTTTTAATGCTGTTGTATAGATCGACTGCCATCACATTTTGCAGTGTAGTTCGAGATGGCAGAACTTAGCGAGGTTCCAAACATTTTATAAACTCACGGAAACCCTTAACTTCCACGATACTAAATGGTTGCACGTCGGTTGCAATCATTGCCATTAGAGCCCTGTCAACAGATCTTTTACGGTCTGAATCAGAATTGAAGGTTTCAGGCTTTCTGAAAAAAGAGTCTATTGTATTTGGTGACTTCGGCATTTTTTTGTAAGTGGGAAGAGCTCGTTTTAAATGGTCAAACAGGTTAGACGTGGTTTTATATAAATCTTTCGCTGGTTTTATAAATCTTTCCACATGCACGGCATTTAGCATATTTCTTATCTCTTGTTTTTTGAAAGAAATTCCAAACTTCGCAAGTTTCTTTACGAGCCTTTTATATGCAACAACATTAACATTTTCCTGATCCGAATCGCCACTGCCTTTATCTTCCTGTGCATTGTCTTTACTGGTACCTTTAGTAGAGAAGATATGTATATGTATGTACATATGCATGTCTATTAATAAAAGGTGATCCATATTTAAGATGTGCATATTACTTACTGTTTGCTATTTGCAGATATTTTTCCATGACTTTCAGAACCGCCAACACCAAAAAAATCTATCGCCTGATCGAAAAAAAAAACAGAATTTAATAAAATATTTTAAGTTCTTTAAATATAATTTTTACATACAAGAAATTGCAGCGTAACCTTTGTTTTGTTAGTGATATTTTTGGCGTAGAATACGTCTTACCTTACGGTATAGGGAGTCATGTCAGATTGTTATTGTTGTAATCTTTATTTCATTGATTATGAGGAAACGGCGAGATAACTTTATTTAAAAATTTTTTTGTAGGTATATGAAGATGTTATCTTTCGTTTGATATACATTTCATATTGGTTGATATCTTCCTAATATTTAAATTTCTCAAATGAAAATTGTTTAAACACATACACTCAAACATATGTGTGGTGTTTGGTTGAGTGTTTGAGTTTGTAGCGTGAACACAAACTATGCTGCTGTTTCAGTGTGGACACAAACCTTCGGCTGTTGTTTTGATTGACGAAATATTGAAATTTCGTACATTTACTTATGTATTTAAGTGAAACAAAATGTTAAATGTGAATTTGAATTTCACATGGGTATATAATTATAAAAAATATATGAAAAAATTAATTCATACATTTTTATGTTAAATGAAAGTGCTGCCAAGTAAGCAAAATAACAATGCTGCTTGATGCTGTTTGACAGCAGCTGACAGTTGACGTTTAGTAAATTAAAATAAAAACTACTAATCAAAATGCTTATGTATACCATAAACTTATGTATATTATCAAAGGTAACTATCAAATAAATAAATTCATTTGCTTATGTTATTTATCATTTATTGTTATATATGTATGTTTTCTGTCTTATCGGATGGCGTATTCTACGTTAAACTTAATGGCCGTGTTTCTGACACAGCCTGCAGGGACAGTCCGTGGCCGAAGGCCTCGGACAACTGTCTGCTGTATTTTTTTCCCGATAGTATCGCTATCGAAAAAAAAACTATCGATAGTGCATTTAAAATGAAACAATCGATAGCACTATCGATTGTTTTGCAGCTCTACCATACATTACTCTTTGCTCTCTTTTGTGGCACAATATTGACCTACAAAATTCAAAAAAGTTATATAATAATAATTTGCAGATTCTGTTCCCTACCTGGAATGTTGGTCAAATTGACAACCTGGTCAAAGTGATACTGCCGATCTGAATGAACTTTGTGGTTATAAGCTATATTATATCTCGAAATCTGGAAAAACCCGCATCTATTAAATTTGGTGTTATATAATGTTTTGCCATATGCCATAATGGTTGTGGGAAAGCCGTCCATTTTTGAAGTATAAAGTTACGGTTAACAAAATATTGGCCAGTAACCTATTTCATTAATTATTTTGATAACATTTAAGCGCAAATTATGTTGAATTTAATTCTATTAAAATTATTTGAGAAATAGTGAGAGAAGTATGACACTTTTTCTCCCAAAAAAATCTTTCACGAAAATTCGAGTTTATTTTAGACATTGAGCTCTCCTGACCAAGATTAATGCGTAGGATTTTTGGCATGTAGTTAATATTTTAGTCTACAATTATGATTTGAAAAAAGTATAAAAATCAACAACCGGAACTTTTCCCAAACCTAAAAATTTCACTTTCTGCAAAGGTATGGTGAATACTCAAAAAAATTTAAATTACATTTAATACCTTTCAAGGCATTTGCTTCAAAAAAAAAAAACTACAATGTTGCATTTCTTCCTAACAAAAAATTTAAGGAACTATTGAAAGAATGATGAGACATCCATTATCTATAAAATTTAGTTTTTTAAGTATTAAGTTGTAGCTGATGCTCATGTTTGTTATTGTATTTACTTATATATTTTGTTTCTATTCATTTGCCCTTTTTTTGTCATGTTGTTTTCATTTGGTTGTTTATGATCATTAACTTGTTATTATTGTTTGCCTATAATTATCATTTGTTTGAGTTTTTTTAAGTCCCTTTTTTGTCGTCATTTGTTTACGACTTACCGCAGTTCCCCCTTTGTCCCTACATTGTACTTGCTGTGTTGGAAAGGAACTGTTAAGTTTTGTAAACCAGTACAATGTAGGGCTCCAGCAAAGCAGTTGTTCTACTGTTAAATCAGTTTGTTGGGGATAAAGACTGCGGTAAGTAGTGTTGGTTTTTATATTTGTTTTAATTTTATTATAATTAAATAATTTTTTTTAGAAATAAACCCCTACCCTACCCTACCGTATTATTATATAAATACACATTGCCGTGTTTTATATTTGGGAGTTAAATTCGCTATCCCCGCAGGTATAACTCAGGTCGCAGCCAGCGACAAATTTTATTTCGCAAACTTTGTGCGATTTTTGTTGTTTTTTTTTGCCCATTGCCATTTAGATGTCGATGCAGCGTTCACCTCCAAGAAGAAGCCCGCGGAGCCTGACAATTGCCGATTCGTTGCCCTCCTCAGTAAGTACACTCAACAGTTTCATGCCTGCCGGAACAAATGAAATTGTGAATGTGGCCCATATGCCGCCGGAGCCCAATACAAGTTCCTCTACTGCCGGAACATCATCCGTGTTCTTCACCACTGCCGAGACGATTCAGACGGCGTCAGGTAAACATAATCCTGGCCCTAATTTGTTGCTGTCACATATACCGCCACCGTTGACTCCAGCGCCAAGTGTAATGACCTCTAGCTCCAATTTACTTGCCCAGCCAGCCATGGAAAGCCTTCAGCGTCAAATCGATGTTTTGCAGGCGCAATTTTTAAATGCACAACGAGCCCTGAAAGCAGCTTCAACTACAAATAACTTGAGCATTTCAACAAGTATGACGACATCGAGTAGCACAGCACCAGTTATGTCGGTTAACAGTGTCGCCGGTAGTTCCAATAGCAGTGGAGCTGAGGACATTTTAGATCGTCGGGATACATCGTCATTTTCCTTTGCAAGTAATGGCGCCACAGTGGCTCCATGCTATGGAAATCAGCAGCATCGGTTCGCAACGCAGTCGCTAAATGTACAGCAGCCGAAAGCGACGTATCAGATGCTGCAAGTGCCGTATCAGATGCAGAATTCAGTGCCGATAGCGAGGAAAATTGTTGACCTACCGGAATTTAATGGCACCCCAGAAGATTGGCCGATGTTTTCATCTGCCTTTGATCACTCAACGGCCGCATATTTGTACAGCAATTTTGAAAATTGTTTGCGTTTGCAAAAGGCATTGAAAGGTGAGGCCCGGGAGTGCGTCAAGTCTCTGCTTATCCCTCCAAATAATGTTCCCACTGTTATCGAGCAACTGAAATTACAGTATGGTCGCCCGGAATTGCTGATAAGATGCCAGCTGCAACAAGTACGAGAAATTTCGCCTGTTGGGGAGAATGCTGTGGATAAGCTGATACCATTTGCTGTCAAGGTGAGAAACTTAGCCGCCTTTTTAGAAAATGCAAATGGGCATCAGCATTTGTCAAACCCAACTTTGATGGAAGAGTTGGTGCAGAAGCTCCCCATGAGCCGTCGTTTAGATTGGGCCCAATATGCAGCAAATATAAGCCAGTGGCCCACTGTTATGGATTTTAGCAATTGGCTCCAAGGTGTTGCTAGTTTGGTACGGAGTATTCAAACGACCAGTGTAAGTACCAGTCGCTCAAACAACAGTGAGTCAAAAAAGAAAGTGGTTCTTTATACATCAGATGTCCAACGGAAAGAGATACAGTGTCCCCATTGCCGAGGACAACATAGAACATTTGAGTGTAAGAAATTTTTATCACTGAGTGTGCAGAACAGATGGAGTGAAATGAAAAAGTTGAAGTTATGTTTCTCATGCCTTAATGAAGGACATTCAAGCAGAGATTGCCGCCGGCGTAAAGAGTGTCAAGTGAATAATTGCCGAAGGAAACATAACAAGTTATTGCATGAAGATCAGTCTAAAGCTTCAAGTGAAAATAATACCTCAAATGTATTATCAGCTGATAGCGGTCCGATTGGTGAACCAGTTTTAAGTTGTGTCTCAAGCATAACTGAGAAAAATGATTTGCTGTTTAGAGTGCTACCAGTGAAACTTTCTGGGCCAAATTGTGTTGTGGAGACTGATGCTCTTTTGGATGAAGGCTCATCGGTCACTATGATGGATAGTTGACTGGTGAGACAACTTGGACTTCAGGGAAGACAAAACAAATTAAATTTCAGCTGGTATGGTGGAAAATCGTCTCAACAGTCGTCGATCTTCATGTGAGTGGTGTAAATAAGCAACGGAAATATGCTTTAAAATGTGTTTATGGTGTTTCAAATTTGAAGTTGCCCAATCAGACTTTCAATGCGGACTTGATAAAGAATGTTGGCATTCATATAGCCTCATATGGTGATGTGGCTCCAAAATTGCTCATTGGATTGGACCATTGCCACTTAGGATTGCCCGATAAGATAGTTCCGTTGGAGGAAGCTGGTCCATATGCTGCCAACACTCCTTTAGGGTGGATCGTTTTCTGGAAAATGGATGGAGGTCACCCTACAGCCCGCACTTGTTTGCTGACAGCACAGCCGGACAATTTAAATGATTTGGTGGCAAGTTATTTCGAGACAGAGAAATTTGGCGTCAAGGCTCTATCAGTCATTGAGTCGAAGGACAATGCACGTGCTCGGAAGGCTTTGGAAAGTTCTACAAAGAGGGTTGCCGGAAGATTTCAATCCAGACTACTGTGGTGCCAAGATGACGTAGTCTTGCCGGATAGCTATTCCATGGCCCTCAATCGCCTTTATGGTATGGAGCGAAAGATGAAGAAAAATCCCGAGTTTAGTGTGGCATATAAAAATATAGTTGCTGAATATGAGGAGAAAGGGTATGTACGGAAATTGTCACCAAAAGAGGGTCAAGCTTATAACCCGAGGACATGGTACTTGCCCCATTTTGGAGTTGTTAATCCCAATAAGCCAGGGAAAATTTGTTTGGTGTTTGATGCTGCTGCCAAGGTAGAAGGAGTCTCATTAAATTCAAAATTATTGAAAGGCCCTCAACAATGTAAGCCGTTACCTTCAGTACTATTCAATTTTCGGGTTGGTACAGTAGGAGACAAAAGAAATGTTCCATCAAATCATCATGGTTCCAGAAGATCGATGTTTCCAGAGATTTTTGTGGCGTGAAAATGAAATTTGTCAACCAAATATTTATGAAATGGTCGTGATGACTTTCGGAGCTGCCTGTTCGCCGTGTGTTGCCCAATATGTGAAGGAGAAAAATGCTCTAGAATATCGAGATCGTTTCCCAAGAGCCGTGAAGTCAATATTGGATCACCATTATGTTGACGATTTTGTGGACAGTTTTGACAATGCATCAAAAGCTATCGAAATATCGAAGCAAGTTCGTGATATACATAAGTCTGCTGGCTTTGAACTGTGTCGTTTTACATCAAACTCGTCGGATGTGATCGTGGCTCTTGAAGGTGATTCGGATCAGAATGTCAGTTTTGAAGGAGCTTTAAATGAATTTGAGTCATCCGTAGAAAAAATTCTGGGCATGTATTGGCATCCGGGAGACGACGCATTCAAATTTATTATTAAATTTCATCGAGTAAATTCAGAGATTATAAACGGCCTAAGGTATCCCACAAAACGTGAGCTGCTCAGTGTTATCATGTCCGTGTATGATCCAATTGGGTTTTTGTGCCATTTCATGATAACTGCAAAATTGTTATTGAGAGAAATTTGGAGAAGCAACACACGTTGGGACGAAAAGTTGCCTGAGGGACTAGAAGTCATCTGGGATAATTGGCGGCAGGAGCTGAATAACGTTGCTCATGTCCATGTACCACGTTTTTATTTTGGAAATGGTATGCCTGGTGTGTTGGAGCTACATGTATTTGTCGATGCCAGTGAAGACGCATTTGGTGCCGTGTCATACTGGCGATATATAACAGCTGGTGGAGAAATTGGTGTCTCCTTTATTTCATCTAAGTCTAAATGTGCTCCAATGAAGACCATGACCATTCCCCGACTGGAACTACAAGCTGCCGTATTGGGAACGAGATTGATGTGCACTATATTGGAAGAACACTCACTCAAAGTTGCCCGTAGTATTTGTTGGAGTGATTCTACAACTGTTGAAAATTGGATTGGATCTGAAAGCAGAAGATATAAGCCATTTGTTGGCCATAGAATAACATAAATATTGGATTCCACTCGCCCGGATGATTGGAGATGGTTGCCCACAGATCTTAATGTTGCAGATGAGACTACCAGAATGAAAAGCAAAGTTGACTTTTCTAATGAGACACGATGGTTCCAGAGGTCTCAATTTCTTTACAGCCACGAAGATGTTTGGCCAACGCCTGTTTCTAGAGTACAAGATGATTCCTGCGAAGAAGAACTGCGCCCTAAATTTGCATTACTGGTTGGTTCAAATTTAATCATTGATTTTAATCGTTTCTCTTCATTTCTCAGGCTAAAACGTACTATGGCGTGGGTACTGAGATTTGTTGATTGCTGCCGTAAGAGAAAGATTAATAATAACACAGCTTGTCTGACTGCTATCGAATTGCGATGTGCAGAAACAATTCTCTGCCGGCTCGCACAAGAGGAGAGTTTTGCGGACGACTTCAAAATTTTAAGATCTGGTGGTAAAATACCGAAATGTAATGACCTGTATTCCCTTTCGCCATATATCTCCGAGTATATGGTCGTATCGATGCTGCCAGCTGGTTACCACTAGATTCCAGGCGCCCCATTATTTTGTCGTCCAATCATTACCTGACCCAACTTATTGTGGCTCATGTGCATAGCAACATGAAACATCAAAACTTTGAAGCTACATTGGGTGAAATAAGAAGAACGTTTAGGATTCTACGACTTAGGAGTGCTCTAAATAAGTGTGTCTCAAATTGCAATATTTGCAAAATTCGTCGTGCCACTCCAGTACCGCCATACATGGGTCCCTTGCCAACGGACAGACTTACTCCATATGTGCGGCCATTTACATACACTGGTGTCAGTCAACATAACTATTGGACGTCGCCACGAAAAGCGCTGGGTAGCTCTGTTCACCTGCCTAACTATCAGAGCAGTGCATTTGGAGGTGGCCTTTGACCTTTCAACAGATGCTTGTATCTTGGCAATAAGAAATTTTATAAATCGGCGTGGTACCCCATTGAAGATACGCAGGTTCGAGGAAGAACGAATGGTTCAATGTGTCAAAAAGGTTCTACGGGTGACTCTTAAAGAAGTGGCCCCTAAAGAACATACCCTACAAAGTTATCTAATTGAGGCGGAAAACATCGTTAATTCTCGTCCATTGACTCATTTGCCTGTCAGGCATGAGGATGAGGAGCCATTAACGCCTAACCATTTTTTGCTGGGGTCATCGAGTACTGCGCAAACACCAGAGGGAACAGTCGTCGATAAGCCAGCTGTGTTTAAAAAGCAGTGGCGAATATCTCGTCAGCTACGAGACCACTTTTGGAAAAGGTGGATTGTTGAGTATTTGCCTACACTAACGCGCAGGTCCAAGTGGTGCGAGTATACAAAACCTGTGGCTCCTGGTGATTTGGTCCTCATATGCGATCCAGCTGTCTCCCGCCGATAATGGAAGAGAGGCCGCGTAGAAGAAGTATTCAAGGGAAGTGATGGAGTTATACGTCGAGCTGATGTCCGAACGTCTACTGGTGTCCTTAGGCGCCCGGTATCCAAGCGTGCTGTTCTGGATTTCGAAGAGTGAATCGAGTCGATCCACGGGGGTGGGGATGTAGCTAATGCTCATGTTTGTTATTGTATTTACTTATATATTTTGTTTCTATTCATTTGCCCTTTTTTGTCATATTGTTTTCATTTGGTTGTTTATGATCATTAACTTGTTATTATTGTTTGCCTATAATGATCATTTGTTTGAGCTTTTTTTAAGTCCATTTTTTGTCGTCATTTGTTTACGACTTACCGCAGTTCCCCCTTTGTCCCTACATTGTACTTGCTGTGTTGGAAAGGAACTGTTAAGTTTTGTAAACAAGTACAATGTAGGGCTCCAGCAACGCAGTTCTGCTGTTAAATCAGTTTGTTGGGGATAAAGACTGCGGTAAGTAGTGTTGGTTTTTATATTTGTTTTAATTTTATTATAATTAAATAATTTTTTTAGAAATAAACCCCTACCCTACCCTACCGTATTATTATATAAATACACATTGCCGTGTTTTATATTTGGGAGTTAAATTCGCTATCCCCGCAGGTATAACTCAGGTCGCAGCCAGCGACAAATTTTATTTCGCAAACTTTGTGCGATTTTTGTTGTTTTTTTTTGCCCATTGCCATTTAGATGTCGATGCAGCGTTCACCTCCAAGAAGAAGCCCGCGGAGCCTGACAATTGCCGATTCGTTGCCCTCCTCAGTAAGTACACTCAACAGTTTCATGCCTGCCGGAACAAATGAAATTGTGAATGTGGCCCATATGCCGCCGGAGCCCAATACAAGTTCCTCTACTGCCGGAACATCATTCGTGTTCTTCACCACTGCCGAGACGATTCAGACGGCGTCAGGTAAACATAATCCTGGCCCTAATTTGTTGCTGTCACATATACCGCCACCGTTGACTCCAGCGCCAAGTGTAATGACCTCTAGCTCCAATTTACTTGCCCAGCCAGCCATGGAAAGCCTTCAGCGTCAAATCGATGTTTTGCAGGCGCAATTTTTAAATGCACAACGAGCCCTGAAAGCAGCTTCAACTACAAATAACTTGAGCATTTCAACAAGTATGACGACATCGAGTAGCACAGTACCAGTTATGTCGGTTAACAATGTCGCCGGTAGTTCCAATAGCAGTGGAGCTGAGGACATTTTAGATCGTCGGGATACATCGTCATTTTCCTTTGCAAGTAATGGCGCCACAGTGGCTCCATGCTATGGAAATCAGCAGCATCGGTTAGCAGCGCAGTCGCTAAATGTACAGCAGCCGACAGCGACGTATCAGATGCTGCAAGCGCCGTATCAGATGCAGAATTCAGTGCTGATAGCGAGGAAAATTGTTGACCTACCGGAATTTAATGGCACCCCAGAAGATTGGCTGATGTTTTCATCTGCCTTTGATCACTCAACGGCCGCATATTTGTACAGCAATTTTGAAAATTGTTTGCGTTTGCAAAAGGCATTGAAAGGTGAGGCCCGGGAGTGCGTCAAGTCTCTGCTTATCCCTCCAAATAATGTTCCCACTGTTATCGAGCAACTGAAATTACAGTATGGTCGCCCGGAATTGCTGATAAGATGCCAGCTGCAACAAGTACGAGAAATTTCGCCTATTGGGGAGAATACTGTGGATAAGCTGATACCATTTGCTGTCAAGGTGAGAAACTTAGCCGCCTTTTTAGAAAATGCAAATGGGCATCAGCATTTGTCAAACCCAACTTTGATGGAAGAGTTGGTGCAGAAGCTCCCCATGAGCCGTCGTTTAGATTGGGCCCAATATGCAGCAAATATAAGTAATAAGTAAAATATAATATGAATTTGAGTCATCCGTAGCTAGTTTGGTACGGAGTATTCAAACGACCAGTGTAAGTACCAGTCGCTCAAACAACAGTGAGTCAAAAAAGAAAGTGGTTCTTTATACATCAGATGTTCAACGGAAAGAGATACAGTGTCCCCATTGCCGAGGACAACATAGAACATTTGAGTGTAAGAAATTTTTATCACTGAGTGTGCAGAACAGATGGAGTGAAATGAAAAAGTTGAAGTTATGTTTCTCATGCCTTAATGAAGGACATTCAAGCAGAGATTGCCGCCGGCGTAAAGAGTGTCAAGTGATGTGGCATATGGTGATGTGGCTCCAAAATTGCTCATTGGATTGGACCATTGCCACTTAGGATTGCCCGATAAGATAGTTCCGTTGGAGGAAGCTGGTCCATATGCTGCCAACACTCCTTTAGGGTGGATCGTTTTCTGGAAAATGGATGGAGGTCACCCTACAGCCCGCACTTGTTTGCTGACAGCACAGCCGGACAATTTAAATGATTTGGTGGCAAGTTATTTCGAGACAGAGAAATTTGGCGTCAAGGCTCTACCAGTCATTGAGTCGAAGGACAATGCACGTGCTCGGAAGGCTTTGGAAAGTTCTACAAAGAGGGTTGCCGGAAGATTTCAATCCAGACTACTGTGGTGCCAAGATGACGTAGTCTTGCCGGATAGCTATTCCATGGCCCTCAATCGCCTTTATGGTATGGAGCGAAAGATGAAGAAAAATCCCGAGTTTAGTGTGGCATATAAAAATATAGTTGCTGAATATGAGGAGAAAGGGTATGTACGGAAATTGTCACCAAAAGAGGGTCAAGCTTATAACCCGAGGACATGGTACTTGCCCCATTTTGGAGTTGTTAATCCCAATAAGCCAGGGAAAATTTGTTTGGTGTTTGATGCTGCTGCCAAGGTAGAAGGAGTCTCATTAAATTCAAAATTATTGAAAGGCCCTCAACAATGTAAGCCGTTACCTTCAGTACTATTCAATTTTCGGGTTGGTACAGTAGGAGACAAAAGAAATGTTCCATCAAATCATCATGGTTCCAGAAGATCGATGTTCCCAGAGATTTTTGTGGCGTGAAAATGAAATTTGTCAACCAAATATTTATGAAATGGTCGTGATGACTTTCGGAGCTGCCTGTTCGCCGTGTGTTGCCCAATATGTGAAGGAGAAAAATGCTCTAGAATATCGAGATCGTTTCCCAAGAGCCGTGAAGTCAATATTGGATCACCATTATGTTGACGATTTTGTGGACAGTTTTGACAATGCATCAAAAGCTATCGAAATATCGAAGCAAGTTCGTGATATACATAAGTCTGCTGGCTTTGAACTGTGTCGTTTTACATCAAACTCGTCGGATGTGATCGTGGCTCTTGAAGGTGATTCGGATCAGAATGTCAGTTTTGAAGGAGCTTTAAATGAATTTGAGTCATCCGTAGAAAAAATTCTGGGCATGTATTGGCATCCGGGAGACGACGCATTCAAATTTATTTTTAAATTTCATCGAGTAAATTCAGAGATTATAAACGGCCTAAGGTATCCCACAAAACGTGAGCTGCTCAGTGTTATCATGTCCGTGTATGATCCAATTGGGTTTTTGTGCCATTTCATGATAACTGCAAAATTGTTATTGAGAGAAATTTGGAGAAGCAACACACGTTGGGACGAAAAGTTGCCTGAGGGACTAGAAGTCATCTGGGATAATTGGCGGCAGGAGCTGAATAACGTTGCTCATGTCCATGTACCACGTTTTTATTTTGGAAATGGTATGCCTGGTGTGTTGGAGCTACATGTATTTGTCGATGCCAGTGAAGACGCATTTGGTGCCGTGTCATACTGGCGATATATAACAGCTGGTGGAGAAATTGGTGTCTCCTTTATTTCATCTAAGTCTAAATGTGCTCCAATGAAGACCATGACCATTCCCCGACTGGAACTACAAGCTGCCGTATTGGGAACGAGATTGATGTGCACTATATTGGAAGAACACTCACTCAAAGTTGCCCGTAGTATTTGTTGGAGTGATTCTACAACTGTTGTAAATTGGATTGGATCTGAAAGCAGAAGATATAAGCCATTTGTTGGCCATAGAATACCATAAATATTGGATTCCATTCGCCCGGATGATTGGAGATGGTTGCCCACAGATCTTAATGTTGCAGATGAGACTACCAGAATGAAAAGCAAAGTTGACTTTTCTAATGAGACACGATGGTTCCAGAGGTCTCAATTTCTTTACAGCCACGAAGATGTTTGGCCAACGCCTGTTTCTAGAGTACAAGATGATTCCTGCGAAGAAGAACTGCGCCCTAAATTTGCATTACTGGTTGGTTCAAATTTAATCATTGATTTTAATCGTTTCTCTTCATTTCTCAGGCTAAAACGTACTATGGCGTGGGTACTGCGATTTGTTGATTGCTGCCGTAAGAGAAAGATTAATAACACAAGAGGAGAGTTTTGCGGACGACTTCAAAATTTTAAGATCTGGTGGTAAAATACCGAAATGTAATGACCTGTATTCCCTTTCGCCATATATCTCCGAGTATATGGTCGTATCGATGCTGCCAGTTGGTTACCACTAGATTCCAGGCGCCCCATCATTTTGTCGTCCAATCATTACCTGACCCAACTTATTATGGCTCATGTGCATAGCAACATGAAACATCAAAACTTTGAAGCTACATTGGGTGAAATAAGAAGAACGTTTAGGATTCTACGACTTAGGAGTGCTCTAAATAAGTGTGTCTCAAATTGCAATATTTGCAAAATTCGTCGTGCCACTCCAGTACCGCCATACATGGGTCCCTTGCCAACGGACAGACTTACTCCATATGTGCGGCCATTTACATACACTGGTGTCAGTCAACATAACTATTGGACGTCGCCACGAAAAGCGCTGGGTAGCTCTGTTCACCTGCCTAACTATCAGAGCAGTGCATTTGGAGGTGGCCTTTGACCTTTCAACAGATGCTTGTATCTTGGCAATAAGAAATTTTATAAATCGGCGTGGTACCCCATTGAAGATACGCAGGTTCGAGGAAGAACGAATGGTTCAATGTGTCAAAAAGGTTCTACGGGTGACTCTTAAAGAAGTGGCCCCTAAAGAACATACCCTACAAAGTTATCTAATTGAGGCGGAAAACATCGTTAATTCTCGTCCATTGACTCATTTGCTTGTCAGGCATGAGGATGAGGAGCCATTAACGCCTAACCATTTTTTGCTGGGGTCATCGAGTACTGCGCAAACACCAGAGGGAACAGTCGTCGATAAGCCAGCTGTGTTTAAAAAGCAGTGGCGAATATCTCGTCAGCTACGAGACCACTTTTGGAAAAGGTGGATTGTTGAGTATTTGCCTACACTAACGCGCAGGTCCAAGTGGTGCGAGTATACAAAACCTGTGTCTCCCGCCGATAATGGAAGAGAGGCCGCGTAGAAGAAGTATTCAAGGGAAGTGATGGAGTTATACGTCGAGCTGATGTCCGAACGTCTACTGGTGTCCTTAGGCGCCCGGTATCCAAGCGTGCTGTTCTGGATTTCGAAGAGTGAATCGAGTCGATCCACGGGGGTGGGGATGTAGCTAATGCTCATGTTTGTTATTGTATTTACTTATATATTTTGTTTCTATTCATTTGCCCTTTTTTGTCATATTGTTTTCATTTGGTTGTTTATGATCATTAACTTGTTATTATTGTTTGCCTATAATGATCATTTGTTTGCGCTTTTTTTAAGTCCATTTTTTGTCGTCATTTGTTTACGACTTACCGCAGTTCCCCCTTTATCCCTACATTGTACTTGCTGTGTTGGAAAGGAACTGTTAAGTTTTGTAAACAAGTACAATGTAGGGCTCCAGCAACGCAGTTGTTCTGCTGTTAAATCAGTTTGTTGGGGAGAAAGACTGCGGTAAGTAGTGTTGGTTTTTATATTTGTTTTAATTTTATTATAATTAAATAATTTTTTTAGAAATAAACCCCTACCCTACCCTACCGTATTATTATATAAATACACATTGCCGTGTTTTATATTTGGGAGTTAAATTCGCTATTCCCGCAGGTATAACTCAGGTCGCAGCCAGCGACAAATTTTATTTCGCAAACTTTGTGCGATTTTTGTTGTTTTTTTTTGCCCATTGCCATTTAGATGTCGATGCAGCGTTCACCTCCAAGAAGAAGCCCGCGGAGCCTGACAATTGCCGATTCGTTGCCCTCCTCAGTAAGTACACTCAACAGTTTCATGCCTGCCGGAACAAATGAAATTGTGAATGTGGCCCATATGCCGCCGGAGCCCAATACAAGTTCCTCTACTGCCGGAACATCATCCGTGTTCTTCACCACTGCCGAGACGATTCAGACGGCGTCAGGTAAACATAATCCTGGCCCTAATTTGTTGCTGTCACATATACCGCCACCGTTGACTCCAGCGCCAAGTGTAATGACCTCTAGCTCCAATTTACTTGCCCAGCCAGCCATGGAAAGCCTTCAGCGTCAAATCGATGTTTTGCAGGCGCAATTTTTAAATGCACAACGAGCCCTGAAAGCAGCTTCAACTACAAATAACTTGAGCATTTCAACAAGTATGACGACATCGAGTAGCACAGCACCAGTTATGTCGGTTAACAGTGTCGCCGGTAGTTCCAATAGCAGTGGAGCTGAGGACATTTTAGATCGTCGGGATACATCGTCATTTTCCTTTGCAAGTAATGGCGCCACAGTGGCTCCATGCTATGGAAATCAGCAGCATCGGTTAGCAGCGCAGTCGCTAAATGTACAGCAGCCGACAGCGACGTATCAGATGCTGCAAGCGCCGTATCAGATGCAGAATTCAGTGCTGATAGCGAGGAAAATTGTTGACCTACCGGAATTTAATGGCACCCCAGAAGATTGGCCGATGTTTTCATCAACCTTTGATCACTCAACGGCCGCATATTTGTACAGCAATTTTGAAAATTGTTTGCGTTTGCAAAAGGCATTGAAAGGTGAGGCCCGGGAGTGCGTCAAGTCTCTGCTTACCCCTCCAAATAATGTTCCCACTGTTATCGAGCAACTGAAATTACAGTATGGTCGCCCGGAATTGCTGATAAGATGCCAGCTGCAACAAGTATGAGAAATTTCGCCTATTGGGGAGAATGCTGTGGATAAGCTGATACCATTTGCTGTCAAGGTGAGAAACTTAGCCGCCTTTTTAGAAAATGCAAATGGGCATCAGCATTTGTCAAACCCAACTTTGATGGAAGAGTTGGTGCAGAAGCTCCCCATGAGCCGTCGTTTAGATTGGGCCCAATATGCAGCAAATATAAGCCAGTGGCCCACTGTTATGGATTTTAGCAATTGGCTCCAAGGTGTAGCTAGTTTGGTACGGAGTATTCCAACGACCAGTGTAAGTACCAGTCGCTCAAACAACAGTGAGTCAAAAAAGAAAGTGGTTCTTTATACATCAGATGTTCAACGGAAAGAGATACAGTGTCCCCATTGCCGAGGACAACATAGAACATTTGAGTGTAAGAAATTGTTATCACTGAGTGTGCAGAACAGATGGAGTGAAATGAAAAAGTTGAAGTTATGTTTCTCATGCCTTAATGAAGGACATCTAAAGCTTCAAGTGAAAATAATACCTCAAATGTATTATCAGTTGATAGCGGTCCGATTGGTGAACCAGTTTTAAGTTGTGTCTCAAGCATAACTGAAAAAAATGAATTGCTGTTTAGAGTGCTACCAGTGAAACTTTATGGGCCAAATTGTGTTGTGGAGACTGATGCTGTTTTGTATGAAGGCTCATCGGTCACTATGATGGATAGTTCACTGGTGAGACAACTTGGACTTCAGGGAAGACAAAACAAATTAAATTTGAGCTGGTATGGTGGAAAATCGTCTCAAGAGGTAGCCACAGTCGTCGATCTTCATGTGAGTGGTGTAAATAAGCAACGGAAATATGCTTTAAAATGTGTTTATGGTGTTTCAAATTTGAAGTTGCCCAATCAGACTTTCAATGCGCACTTGATAAAGAATGTTGGCATTCATATAGCCTCATATGGTGATGTGGCTCCAAAATTGCTCATTGGATTGGACCATTGCCACTTAGGATTGCCCGATAAGATAGTTCCGTTGGAGGAAGCTGGTCCATATGCTGTCAACACTCCTTTAGGGTGGATCGTTTTCTGGAAAATGGATGGAGGTCACCCTACAGCCCGCACTTGTTTGCTGACAGCACAGCCGGACAATTTAAATGATTTGGTGGCAAGTTATTTCGAGACAGAGAAATTTGGCGTCAAGGCTCTACCAGTCATTGAGTCGAAGGACAAGGAAGGCTTTGGAAAGTTCTACAAAGAGGGTTGCCGGAAGATTTCAATCCAGACTACTGTGGTGCCAAGATGACGTAGTCTTGCCGGATAGCTATTCCATGGCCCTCAATCGCCTTTATGGTATGGAGCGAAAGATGAAGAAAAACCCCGAGTTTAGTGTGGCATATAAAAATATAGTTGCTGAATATGAGGAGAAAGGGTATGTACGGAAATTGTCACCAAAAGAGGGTCAAGCTTATAACCCGAGGACATGGTACTTGCCCCATTTTGGAGTTGTTAATCCCAATAAGCCAGGGAAAATTTGTTTGGTGTTTGATGCTGCTGCCAAGGTAGAAGGAGTCTCATTAAATTCAAAATTATTGAAAGGCCCTCAACAATGTAAGCCGTTACCTTCAGTACTATTCAATTTTCGGGTTGGTACAGTAGGAGACAAAAGAAATGTTCCATCAAATCATCATGGTTCCAGAAGATCGATGTTCCCAGAGATTTTTGTGGCGTGAAAATGAAATTTGTCAACCAAATATTTATGAAATGGTCGTGATGACTTTCGGAGCTGCCTGTTCGCCGTGTGTTGCCCAATATGTGAATGAGAAAAATACTCTAGAATATCGAGATCGTTTCCCAAGAGCCCTGAAGTCAATATTGGATCACCATTATGTTGACGATTTTGTGGACAGTTTTGACAATGCATCAAAAGCTATCGAAATATCGAAGCAAGTTCGTGATATACATAAGTCTGCTGGCTTTGAACTGTGTCGTTTTACATCAAACTCGTCGGATGTGATCGTGGCTCTTGAAGGTGATTCGGATCAGAATGTCAGTTTTGAAGGAGCTTTAAATGAATTTGTGTCATCCGTAGAAAAAATTCTGGGCATGTATTGGCATCCGGGAGACGACGCATTCAAATTTATTTTTAAATTTCATCGAGTAAATTCAGAGATTATAAACGGCCTAAGGTATCCCACAAAACGTGAGCTGCTCAGTGTTATCATGTCCGTGTATGATCCAATTGGGTTTTTGTGCCATTTCATGATAACTGCAAAATTGTTATTGAGAGAAATTTGGAGAAGCAACACACGTTGGGACGAAAAGTTGCCTGAGGGACTAGAAGTCATCTGGGATAATTGGCGGCAGGAGCTGAATAACGTTGCTCATGTCCATGTACCACGTTTTTATTTTGGAAATGGTATGCCTGGTGTGTTGGAGCTACATGTATTTGTCGATGCCAGTGAAGACGCATTTGGTGCCGTGTCATACTGGCGATATATAACAGCTGGTGGAGAAATTGGTGTCTCCTTTATTTCATCTAAGTCTAAATGTGCTCCAATGAAGACCATGACCATTCCCCGACTGGAACTACAAGCTGCCGTATTGGGAACGAGATTGATGTGCACTATATTGGAAGAACACTCACTCAAAGTTGCCCGTAGTATTTGTTGGAGTGATTCTACAACTGTTGTAAATTGGATTGGATCTGAAAGCAGAAGATATAAGCCATTTGTTGGCCATAGAATAACATAAATATTGGATTCCACTCGCCCGGATGATTGGAGATGGTTGCCCACAGATCTTAATGTTGCAGATGAGACTACCAGAATGAAAAGCAAAGTTGACTTTTCTAATGAGACACGATGGTTCCAGAGGTCTCAATTTCTTTACAGCCACGAAGATGTTTGGCCAACGCCTGTTTCTAGAGTACAAGATGATTCCTGCGAAGAAGAACTGCGCCCTAAATTTGCATTACTGGTTGGTTCAAATTTAATCATTGATTTTAATCCTTTCTCTTCATTTCTCAGGCTAAAACGTACTATGGCGTGGGTACTGAGATTTGTTGATTGCTGCCGTAAGATAAAGATTAATAATAACACAGCTTGTCTGAGTGGTAAAATACCGAAATGTAATGACCTGTATTCCCTTTCGCCATATATCTCCGAGTATATGGTCGTATCGATGCTGCCAGCTGGTTACCACTAGATTCCAGGCGCCCCATCATTTTGTCGTCCAATCATTACCTGACCCAACTTATTGTGGCTCATGTGCATAGCAACATGAAACATCAAAACTTTGAAGCTACATTGGGTGAAATAAGAAGAACGTTTTGGATTCTACGACTTAGGAGTGCTCTAAATAAGTGTGTCTCAAATTGCAATATTTGCAAAATTCGTCGTGCCACTCCAGTACCGCCATACATGGGTCCCTTGCCAACGGACAGACTTACTCCATATGTGCGGCCATTTACATACACTGGTGTGGATTACTTTGGGCCAGTCAACATAACTATTGGACGTCGCCACGAAAAGCGCTGGGTAGCTCTGTTCACTTGCCTAACTATCAGAGCAGTGCATTTGGAGGTGGCCTTTGACCTTTCAACAGATGCTTGTATCTTGGCAATAAGAAATTCTATAAATCGGCGTGGTACCCCATTGAAGATACGCAGGTTCGAGGAAGAACGAATGGTTCAATGTGTCAAAAAGGTTCTACGGGTGACTCTTAAAGAAGTGGCCCCTAAAGAACACACCCTACAAAGTTATCTAATTGAGGCGGAAAACATCGTTAATTCTCGTCCATTGACTCATTTGCCTGTCAGGCATGAGGATGAGGAGCCATTAACGCCTAACCATTTTTTGCTGGGGTCATCGAGTACTGCGCAAACACCAGAGGGAACAGTCGTCGATAAGCCAGCTGTGTTTAAAAAGCAGTGGCGAATATCTCGTCAGCTACGAGACCACTTTTGGAAAAGGTGGATTGTTGAGTATTTGCCTACACTAACGCGCAGGTCCAAGTGGTGCGAGTATACAAAACCTGTGGCTCCTGGTGATTTGGTCCTCATATGCGATCCAGCTGTCTCCCGCCGATAATGGAAGAGAGGCCGCGTAGAAGAAGTATTCAAGGGAAGTGATGGAGTTATACGTCGAGCTGATGTCCGAACGTCTACTGGTGTCCTTAGGCGACCCGTATCCAAGCGTGCTGTTCTGGATTTCGAAGAGTGAATCGAGTCGATCCACGGGGGTGGGGATGTAGCTTATGCTCATGTTTGTTATTGTATTTACTTATATATTTTGTTTCTATTCATTTGCCATTTTTTGTCATATTGTTTTCATTTGGTTGTTTATGATCATTAACTTGTTATTATTGTTTGCCTATAATGATCATTTGTTTGAGTTTTTTTAAGTCCCTTTTTTGTCGTCATTTGTTTACGACTTACCGCAGTTCCCCCTTTGTCCCTACATTGTACTTGTTGTGTTGGAAAGGAACTGTTAAGTTTTGTAAACAAGTACAATGTAGGGCTCCAGCAAAGCAGTTGTTCTGCTGTTAAATCAGTTTGTTGGGGATAAAGACTGCGGTAAGTAGTGTTGGTTTTTATATTTGTTTTAATTTTATTATAATTAAATAATTTTTTTAGAAATAAACCCCTACCCTACCCTACCGTATTATTATATAAATACACATTGCCGTGTTTTATATTTGGGAGTTAAATTCGCTATCCCCGCAGGAATAACTCAGGTCGCAGCCAGCGACAGAAGTCTTGCCAATGAGAAGTGTTTTTAGGACTATATTTTGACTCAAAATGACCAAGTTTTACCAAAAAACTAAACAAAGTACCAATTGAAAAGTTTAAATTTTAAACTTTCGATTCCATATATCTTTGTAACGGTTAGATATACGACACACGACTGTCAATGTTTCTTGTTTGTGCGGCTTAGTAGAATCTCGAAAACATAGAGCTTTTAAATCGGTCTACAAGTTTAGAAGTTACATGCCATGAAAGTGTGATCATCACCAAGGTGGTATACTTTGACACCCCGTACCAAAACGTACTTCCTCTAAATACCAGATTCTGAAAGCCTAATTCCTCCCCTAAAAATACTTAGTACATTCTAAAACAATCGGACCTACAGATTACATTTTATATATATATTACATTTTTTTGCAATCGGCCCCATTGTGAAACGTTGAAAAACTCTTTCGCTTGTAGCAGAGCTCCTTGGAATACAGATGATTGACGACGCCTTGTTAGAGGGAATTGATATTAGAAGTTTTCCAAAAATACTTTGTTTAACAAAGCAGTAAGAAAATCGAAATTAATTGATATCAATTAGTCGGAAATATGCGTGACTCACGCGAAAATTGTGCTCACCCACACTCACTCACGAAGATTTTTTCGCTACTCACATTCACGCACGCTCTCGTGAGTAAAATTTGGTCCTGCTCACGTTCACGCCTGAATCACGCCAATCACGTGACTCGCGCCCATCTCTATTTTCAACCCGTGGGATGAGCTCAGATGCTTCTTTAGATGATCGTACATAAACCCTATCATTTTGTTGGTTAAATTTTTCCTGTACGGTAAAAATTTTTTCATCCGTAAACAAGATTTTTTTATGCAAGTTATCAGTACGTCACCAAAAGAAGTTTGAATTTTTCTAACCTATTTTTTTTAAAGTTGGAGTCAAAAAATGCCCTGTACGCCGTTTGAAAGCTTCAAGTCCTAAGATTTTTTTAATAATTCGACTCATGGACTTTTGATTTTCATCCGTTGAATTCTTGCTTTGTCGGCTTTGATGACTTGCTGTGTCCGAACTGTACTTGGGGGCGGTCTTTTATATATCAAGCCTCCTCGAACAATTGTACGCAACTATAGACGAACATGCGACTAAATATTGTTTTTTTTCTTTCCGCACTTAAAAAGTGCTATAACTGTGATACGGTTTTCCTTATCTGACAACTCCATAGTGAAAGTTGACACAATTTCAAATTCCCATAACTGACTAACGCTATAGAGGTTAACTTTCAAAAACTATGTAATAATATAAGGGTATGTTAAATTTTACTATTATAATGGGTATGTTCAATTTAGTAACAATATTTATGATAAGATAATAAATATTTCATTGTACAACAAAGCAAAACTTCTTTGTGTATTTTAATGAAAGCTGAAATTTAAAATACACTTTTGCTGAAAGTAAACGTTGGCCTAGTTGTATTGAAAATATTATAGTGTATTCAACCCTGGTTAGGTTAGCTTAGGCAGAAATTCGGATATTCTAGGATGTGTCTGAAGAAGTGAAATACATTAGTCCTTAGCGAACCAAGTATTACTCTGCAAAAGGTTCTTATGAGGATTCAGCTTAACTCCCTGAATGTCTGTTAGAATGTCTCTTACTCATAAAAACGCCAGCAGTGCCTTCTTCATCTCCACAACTTCTGCAGCAATCATGTGCTGAGATTCCAAGTCTAGACGCGAGCCTGCCTATTAAACAGTGCCCAGTGATCACAGCTACTAGCATAGAAATATTCTGTCTAGGATTGGATATCCAGTTTAGTGTACGTTTCAGGTCATAACGTGGCCATACTTGTCTGGTGATCTATAATTCGCATGGCTGAGAGCTTCGGTTTTAAGCATGAGCCTGCATGCATAAAGGGCATACCCACATCCTCCATATCCAGTGGAACAAGTCAGGTAGTCCCTAATCTGACCAGATCAACCGCGTTATAGTTCCCTGGAATGCTTATGTGCCCCGGCATCCATATAAGGTGAATATGGAACTGAATGGTGCAGATGCACGGCTGTTCTTGAGGTCAGGAATACAGGTTCTCAGAACAGATTTAGAAACCCTGTTGTTGATGTCTTTTCCACCCAGACAAAGGGCACCGTTTCATATAGCCTTAAATTCAGCCTCGAAGTCATTACAATGATCTGGTAGCCTTTGTGGAAGGTCTAAACCCAGCTCTTAAGTATAGATTACATACCCTACTTTGCAATCTAGTTTGGAGCCAACAGTATAGAAGCCTAAAAAGCTTCTAGAACCTCAAAGATAGAAGAGGGTGTCATAATCGACTCCCATTGTACTTTCCCGCAGACTCCTTAGAATCGTCCCATTCTCAAATGAGCTGGTGATCCATCACAAAGAATGTCTTAGGCAGATTCCCGACGCATTCGCCATTTTCCGTTCCAGAAAATTTACGGGTTATATGTGGAGGATAATCTCCAAACCCATCATTCCCATTCTCTGGCCAGTACGAGCAACCAAACGACACCACAATAAAGTAATATCGAAGGGATAACAGCTGCATATAACCAGTAGACTATTTTCGAGGATAGGCCGTCGTCCTCCGATGGCCCCTTTACACGATACTATCCATAGTGTTTGACTTGAATCTAAGCTTTCTGTCTAGAATTACACCAATATGTCTCTACCACATTAACACAATGGCTGATTGAGTACTGGAATGCACCTCTGCACATGGAAGGGTATTTACCTTGCACAGCAATTTCCAGGTCTTCATTGAATGACTGTCAGACTGTGCAACCTGCTCCCGAAAACTATAGCAAAATACTATCCAGTGCTAAATTCCAGAGAAGTGGAGATATAACTTCCGCTTCGGGTGTCTCTTTATTCACACTTCGAGTTAAAGTCGCATGACACACGATCGAGGTTATGCGCCTTCGCGTAGGCAATCCATATATCAAATTAATGATTTCCTGGTCCGATACAGCTGGTTTTATCGACCCCGGAAAGACGTTGTGAAATGCACCTTCTGTATCGACAAATGCGGCAAGAGTGCATAGATTAAGATATGAAACTTACTAAAGTGCTGGCAAGCGGACAGCTGAGAGGTACATACTCCTATATGATCATTCACAGGTATGAGTCAATCATCCTCTACCATGCCTTCAGAAGAAAATGTGAGAGACTGGTGTAACGCCTTTTGGACTAATATGCGATGGTTTCTCCGCTTTCGGAATTTGGATTCTCACCATATAACGGAAATATAGGACAGCTTGATACAGGTCATATAAAGTTTCAAAAGCCAGATGATTTGTAGGGCTTAAAACTTCCTATTGCCCAGTGTAGTGTTTATTTTGCCACGATATTTCCTGCGAGATGACGTGGTTGTTCGGTGAATCCGGCATTATGTCCGAATTAGCCGTGCCCGAATTTAGAGATTGACACAACCTCATTAGAGGTTAACACAACCTCATTAGAGGTTGACACAACCTCATTAGAGGTTGACACAACCTCATTAGAGGTTGACACAACCTCATTAGATGTTGACACAACCTCATTAGAGGTTGACACAACCTCATTAGAGGTTGACACAACCTCAGTAGAGGTTGACACAACCTCAGTAGAGGTTGACACAACCTCATTAGAGGTTGGCACAACCTCACTAGAGGTTGACGCAACCTCATTAGAGGTTGGCACAAGCTCATTAGAGGTTGACACAACCTCATTAGATGTTGACACAACCTCATTAGAGGTTGACGCAACATCATTAGAGGTTGACGCAACATCATTAGAGGTTGACCCAACCTCATTACAGGTTGACGCAACCTCATTAGAGGTTGACATAACCCCATTAGAGGTTGACATACCCTCGTTAGAGGTTGACGCAACCTCATTAGAGGTTGACGCAACCTTATTAGAGGTTGACGCAACCTCATTAGAGGTTGACAGAACCTCATTAGAGGTTGACACAGCCTCATTAGAGTTTGACACAACCTCACTAGAGGTTGACGCAACCTCATTAGAGGTTGACTCAACCTCATTAGAGGCTGACGCAACATTATTAGAGGTTGACCCAACCTCATTAGAGGTTGACGCAACCTCATTAGAGGTTGACATAACCTCATTAGAGGTTGACATAACCTCGTTAGAGGTTGACGCAACCTCATTAGAGGTTGACGCATCCTCATTAGAGGTTGACGCAACC
The DNA here is from genome assembly GCA_963931995.1 of Phaonia tiefii. Classification (NCBI taxonomy): domain Eukaryota; kingdom Metazoa; phylum Arthropoda; class Insecta; order Diptera; family Muscidae; genus Phaonia; species Phaonia tiefii. The sequence goes on along the minus strand of OZ008367.1, from coordinate 214,430,802 downwards.
TCATTAGAGGTTGACACCACCTCATTATAGGTTATTACAACCGGATTTACATAGTGTCACAAATTAATTTTGAATGTTTTTTTATTATTAAGTGATGATTTATTTTCCTGTACTCATATATTAGAAAGCGAGGAAATAGTCATTTAAATCATTCTGACCTTGAAGTCCCGGCCATCATTTTGATGTAGGTCCCAAACCGTTGTACAGATGTACAGACGATTGCAGCATATCTCAACCGACCGACCTTGAAAAACTTGAAAACTCTTCATATCTGCTTGGATATTTTCTGCAAAATAAGAAAGGCATTTTAATACAAATCCCGTAATTACAATATTTTTACTTACCTTTCTTAATAAACACAAAAAAACGTTGATATCGCCGGGACAGCAATAATTATACATTCTTTATCTTTCTTTAACATAATATTTGTTTTCAGAATTTTAAACGTCAGGTTTGAAATACATAGAATTCGGTTGTACCTGCAGAACTAATGAGAAATTCGGTTACAGCAACCGAATTGACGCCAAATTCGGTCGTTTCAACCGACATAAGTCTAAATTCGGTTATTGCAACCGAATTGATACCAAATTCCAACCGAATTGATGCTACATTCAGTCACTCCAGCCGAATTTGGTGCCAATTTCGGCTGTCGTATCCGAATTGATTCCAAATTCGGTTGTTCCAACCGACATTTTAGAAAATTTAGTTGACAGAACGAATATAATTGAAGATTCGGTTGTCACAACTGAATCAATTTTACAACGAGGTTGCTTCAACCGAATATCAGTTGTGGGAACTAAATTCGATCGTGACAACCTTAATTCCGTTGTAGCAACCTCAATTTGGTGGTAACAGCCGAATTTACGGTTGCTACAACCTCTTCTCAAACCATTAGTTCTCTGAGTATAGTTTCCTGGAAAGTGTACGTTAAGCAGGAGGTCTGCCGATTCATCATTCGATGTCGTCCATCGCCCGGTTTGTTCCTTCAGATATCCTAGAGATGTGAGAGTTGTCGAGAGGACTTTGAGTAGTCTGGAAGTCTCAGCCGCTTTTTCAATGTCTCCGCAGAAATGTTTCCAAGAACTACTCTATCTTATATTATTTATGTCGAATTTTGTACATATTCTAGTCTCACTCCGGTACTTCATCAAATTGTGTGGCGTAGATTGACGTCCGCACAAAGAAAGAGACCAATTTTCTCTCTGACGATCGTGGTGCAGTATCTGCATAGGGCAAATAAACTGACGCTACGTTCCATGGACGTTTTGTAATTTTATTAGGATTGTGAATACTGTTTATTGTTTTATGCATTTCTGCTAACATAGTACTATTTGTATTGTCATTAGTTCCGGAATTTGCATCTAAATCGGAGTTGGCTGGTATATCTTCTTTCCATTGGTCAACTTATTTCGGGAAACAGACGGCGAAGTAATTCGTTGGCAAAGTGCTTTCTGTCTGTCTGATGTGTTTAATACCCATGTAAGCAATTTAACAGGCTTTAGGTTTGTTGTTCTGTGTTGTAATATCAGTTGCGTAGAAGGTCTTTAACAACCGAAAACCGGCTAATCGATTTAAAATACCCGGTGAAATCGCTTCTTCGAGAATAGCAATTTTCACAAAACCGAAGCATGGTTCTCAATAATGATGATTTGACCAATTTTGAGATTTGTTTAATTTATTTCGATTTTTCTTTTAGGCTATTTTGGTCCGATTTCTCTTTAAGCAGGTGACAATACTCCATTACAACTTCTTCAGGGATTGTCGATTTTTCGTTTAGGCTATTTTGGTCCGATTTCTCTTTATACAAGTGACAATACTCCATTATTTTCCCACGACGTTTCGTTGGATCTTTTACAACTTCTTCAGGAACTCTATATCAAAACCTTTCCGGATATTTAAAATTATACAGTAATTTGCAACACTTATATTCGTAAACATTTAACACTTACCATTAACTTAATCACATTTAAATAAAATAGCCCCAACCAGATAACAATCAATAACAAACTAAACAAATTACAAGTATTCTCGTCGTCAGGAACTATAATCCAAACAACCACTGTGTAAACAGAGTTACGAATAATGTAGAGAGATTCAAAATAAAATGAATGTTGATCCAATACAAAATAGCGATAAATTAGAGGATATAGGATTCTACTTGCTTACTAAGTGATGATTCCCATTCATCGATGCGTAAAAATAATTATAAATGAAGTGATGATGAGTAAAAATGGAAATAATGAATAGATCAGTACGTAGGATAATTCGGTTTCTGGCTATAGAGTCAGTGAGAGTTTTGGGCAGGAACCCGATTAACCGGTAAGATGATGAAAATATTTAGGAATTATGCCGCTTTCGTGACTTTCAGTCGGGTTAAGGCAAGTTGTATATATGTCCTTTATTCATTTAAACAAAATACTATACAATTATACAATTAAAATACAATATTTAAATAGAAGGTTCACGAAGAACATAGGACGTCAACAAATTCTCTCCATCGATTTCTGTTACTAGCAAGTGATTTAATTTGATTCCAGGATAGTCGAGTTTGGTTGTATTCCCTTTCCAGGCACCGCTTCCACGTATTTGGTGGTCGTCCTGGCCTTCGATACCCTTGGGCGTTCCATTCTAGTGCCGCTCTAGCAATATCCGATGTTGGACGCCTAAGTAGGTGACCCATCCAGATCCATTTTCTTTTACGTATATCGAATTCAATAGGGCTGTTATTTGTGCATTGCCAGAGGTCTTCATTAGAAACTACATTCGGCCAGTAAATACGTAGTATTTGCCTCAGACAACGATTGATAAACGTTCGGACCTTCTTCATAAGGAGAGTACAGACTTTACGCTGCAATTAAAAATTCGCAATTTCGTCTTTTGCGAGATCTTATTACGCCAGATTTTGTGCAGGTTTAGGAATGCAACCCGAGCTTTATTGATCCGATTATTTATATCCATTGCGGAGCCTCCGTCCTTGGTAATTTTGCAACCTAACGAACCATCAACTGTTAGTGGTGTAGCACGTACTGTGCGAATACGCATTAACTTCGTCTTCTTAATATTTATCCTCAATCCTACTTTTTCGCATTTTGGGAAAGTTTGTGTAGCTAGGCCTTGATGTCGTCAAATTTGTGGGCCATTGGTTGCCTCCATTACCTCGTCCATAAGCAGAAGGAATAACGTGGGGGACAATACGCATCCTTGTCTAACCCCCGCAGATGTGGTGAAAGGCTGGCTTTTCTTTCCATTAAAACTAACTTTATACGCTGCATCCCTGTATAGTTCCAGAATCATGGAGACTATCTTGTCCGGTATCCCTTTCCTGGCCAGGGTGGACAACATTGAATCACGGTGTATACTATCGAATGCTTGTACAAAATCAACGAAAAGTAGATACAGAGGTGAGTGCAATTCAGCCGATTGCTCATTGATTATCCGGAGCGTATTAACATGGTCGGCACACGAATGACCGAAGAAGTTGTACGAAGTTGTAACGTTCAGTAAATTCGGTTTAAAAGGTAAATAATGTGGTAATGTTATAAAACCGTCCTAATTCACTAGTTTTAGTCTCTACAGGCCTTCCGATTATCAGGATTGAAATATCCAGGTTTTGGGATTATGCAAGAACACGTTGAATATCCTTGGTGATCCAAGACCCATTTAACCATTTGGCATACTTATGTATGTACTGTCGCACTAGAGTTACAAACTCATTAATTGAATTGTCCTCTAAAAAAAGCATTCAACTTACCGCACACTAAATTAAATTATAAAATAATGAAATCCTTCGACATAGAGCACAGACCAAAAGCTATTCGTCAGACTATGCAGATCGTTTATCTTAACAAAGCTGAACCACGTTTTCAGTGTACATTAGGGTGTTTCATTTTTCCCAAAGATGTAATTTTCATATGACTTTGCTTACGCCCCGAGTCTCGGTAATATAAAATTTATACATACCAAATTTTAAGAAGATTGGACGAACTATTTGATATTTCCCGGCAAAATGTAATGGAAATGAGTAGCGTTTTACAAGAAGACAAAGACTTTCTTAGATCACAAAGAGAAGATCGTATGAGTTCATCAATGAATGGGGTAGACAAAGTTTTCGCTTCGAAAATAAGAAACAAATGTACAAAAGAAGACAAACGTAACTCATATAAGAATAAACACTACGCATCTATTGCCAAAACAAATAAGGCAGTTATTCTTGAAGACTCGTCTGAATCATCATCAGGGCCTAGTGACGAAGAAGTGGAGTTTCTACTTCCAAAAACATAAAAGTCTCTTTCAAGTCATAGATTGAAACCTCTTGATCAAACAGTCACTTCTACTTGGGACAGAGAACAGCTTTCTAATCGACAAGCAAGTACTTCGTTTATAGCAACTGCAAAGAGCCTTGGCCACGATGTTTCAAAGATATGTGTATCTCCAGCTACTGTTTACCGAGCTCGGGCAAAGAATAGGAGTAAAATGGCCAAAAAAATCGAAGATTCCATTTTTAAAAATCCTCCCCATTTGGTCTTGCATTGGGATAGTAAGCTGTTGCCTTCATTTGTCCAAGGTAATGTCAAAACTTTGGAAGCTAGAGTAGCAGTTTTGGTGACTGGAAAAGATTTTGAGCATATGTTTGGCGCACCTGTTGCCCTATAAGCCACAGGTGAACAGATGGCTGAAGTAATTCTTCGGGAAGTGGACCGATTTGGGTTACGTGATAATATTATCGGCATATCTTTTGATACTACAGCATCTAATACAGGGTTGACACGAGGATCATGTGCCAGAATTGAAACGGAGTTTGGTCGAAAATTGCTGTGGCTGGCTTGCCGTCGTCACACCCATGAAGTCATCTTGAAAGGAGTGTTTGATGAGTGCAAGCCATCACAAGGTCCAAACATTTCTATTTTTCAAAAGTTCCAAAGCATGTGGACTTCATTAGATAAGAACGTTTATACGACAATGCTAGATGAAGAAAATATTGTTGAAAGCTGTATCGAAGAACAACGTCTGCGTATGGTAAACTACATTCAGGATGTCCTAAGAGAGGGGAATCATCCACGAGAAGACTACAAGGAGTTATTGCAACTATCTCTCCTATACCTAGGAGGTTGGTCCACAAACGCCTTTAGTTTCAGGATCCCAGGAGCTCTGCATCACGCAAGATGGATGGCAAAAGCAATATATGCACTTAAGATTTTACTCTTCAGTAAACAGTTTAATATTCCCCAACAAGAATTACAGGGAATGAAACGTGTTGCATATTTTGTAAGCCTTATATATGTTCGTTTTTGGCATGAGGCAACTGTAAGTAGATGGGCTCCAAAGAATGACTTAGATATGCTACAGCTTCTAAGCACTTATCCGGATTCCCAAGTAAAAAACAGAGCCCTCACAGTTGCTAAAAGGCATCTCTGGTATCTGTCGGAATCAAACGTCGGTCTATCTTTTTTTGACGAACGTATTCCTCAATCTGAGAAAGAAAATATGATAAGAAGTTTGGAAACAGAACATGGAAATAAAAATGAAACGAAACGTTTAGTGGGTAAAAACGTAGAATTTGAAGGAAAAAGCTTGAGCTATTTCATAACCAATAAAACAAAGACCTTCTTCAACATTTTTGGGATCCACGACGCCAAAGAATATTTCAGTGATACTCTTAGGACCCATGTGAATACTCTCAACGTTGTAAATGATACAGCAGAAAGAGGAATTGCTACGATAAAAAAGTTTAACCAATCGGTAAGGGACGAGCAACAAAAACAATTCTTATTGAGGGTAGTCGAACACCACAGAAAAGTCATCACCAAGCGAACAAAAGAAGAGATGGCGTCGTTTAAAGTTGATTAATACATATGATAATACATATAATAAATTTCTTAAGCCAAACTATTACTATTGATCACATATTTTAATCTTGATATTATTTTAAAATTGTCATTTCTATTACTTTTTTTTAATAAAAGTAATTGATATTGAAAAATCGTATTTTTGGTTTATTTATACAAATATGGTCAAAGTGTGCAACCCCTAAATATCATCCAATCTTCTTAAAATTTGGTATGTAGAACTTTTATATTACCGTGACTCGGGGCGTAAGCAAAGACATATGAAAAATACATCTTTGGGAAAAATGAAACACCCTAGTGTACATGCTGGATGACTCGCGAATTGAGAAGGAAATAAAGACGGGCAGTCATGTAAATCTAAAATTCACGTGCTTGTATGAACCGGTTGCTGTGTACCGAGTATTTTCTACATTTTGAATCGGTCTTAACCAGTGTTAGGCAGTTAGGAATCAAACATTCAAAACCCATAAATACTACATTGAGAAATCGTTACACTATTCTCACTCCAAGTGCTTTTCTCGTCGTTCTTATGTACACTTGTTGGCATTATCCATTGTCAATCCCCTTACATCCAATTTCGTATACTACATTATCTTGTCCAGCGTTCCTTTGGATTTAGGAGCGAAGACTACGTCGTCCAGTGTCGGCGAGATTGGGAATACACTAATACCCCGGTCGTCGCTTCGGTTTGCGTCGTTTCGATGTTGCGTCTTTGTAAAATTTTCTGCCTTCGAAGTTGCGTCGTTTTGGTTTCGATTTGCGCCGTTAATATGAAATTGTTTAGCTGGTACAAAACATAAACAGAAACAGGGGATTTCCCGTTTTAGTCTAGTTTATGCGAAGGTCATGTGCTGGTCGCTAGTTGAAGATTGTTCACATTCAAATAACATTTGCTAGTGTGAAGTTTAAACAAAATATTTTGAATAATGAGTCAAAAAAGAAAGCAAATAAGTTTGGAACAAAAACTGGACATTTTGAAACGATTTAAATCGGGGGAAAAGGCTGTTGAGATTGGAAGAAACCTTGGACTTACCGCTTCAACAGTAAAATCAATTTGTTCCAGAGATGCCGATAAAATTAAGAAATTTTGGCTGAAACAGCTACATACATCAGTGCAACATAAACAAGTTATAAAATGAGAAGTTCTTTAATGGAAAAAATGGAGTCACTTCTTAGTGTATGGATTGAAGATCAAAACCTGCGAAGAATGTCTTTAAGCCAAATTGTAATTCAGAAGAAAGCTTTGTCCTTATTTAACGATCTTAAAGAAAATTATCCATTATCAAGTGCTGAAAGTCTAGAAGAATTTGAAGCAAGCCGAGGTTGGTTTGATCGTTTCAAAAATCGTGGAAATTTGCACAACATTGCATTAAAAGGCGAATCTGCTAGTGCAGATACTGCAGCTGCAGAAAAGTTCAAACTTGAAATAAAAGCCATCATTGAAGAAGGTGGGTATTCTGCGAAACAAGTCTTAAACGCTGATGAAACAGGGCATTTTTGGAGGCGGTTGCCAGGAAGAACGTACATTTCTAAATCCGAAAAATCTTCTCCTGGTCATAAAGCTAGTAAAGACAGATTTACATTACTTTTGGGAGGAAATGCAGCGGGAGATTTTAAATTTAAGCCTTTTTTAATTTACAAATTTGAAAACCCAAGATCTTTAAACAATTATAAAAAGAGCGAGCTTCCTGTTCATTGGCGTGCAAACAAAAAAGCGTGGATGACTGCATCCTTATTTAAAGATTTGATGCAAAATTGTGCTGTCCCTGAACTAAAAGCTTACTGTTCTTCACAAAATATTGAGTTTAAAGTCCTCTTATTGTTGGACAATGCACCAAGTCACCCAGTTTTTTCTGATGATTATTCCGAAAATGTAAAAGTTATTTTTATGCCGCCAAATACCACATCAGTGATACAACCAATGGATCAAGGTGTAATATCGAACTTCAAGTCCTATTACCTACGACTAGCTTTTAGCCAACTTCTAAAGGCAACTGATGGAGATGATATGCCCACGATGAAGGATTTTTGGAAGAATTATAATATCCGGATGGCTATTGAAAATGTAAAACAATCTTGGAAGGAAGTTAAGGAATCGTGCATGAACGGAACTTGGCGCCAATTATGGCCCGAATGTGTTATCAAAGATATGGACAATATTAATTATGTTTCAAATATTTGTAAAGAACTTGCAGAATCAGCTATAAATGCAAATTTTGAAGGCATGGAAGAACAAGATATAAGTGAGCTTATATTATTCGACGAAGAGGTAAATAACGAAAGTTTGCCAGCAATGGAGATTAACAATGCGGTGGACGACGAAATACTCACGCTTGAAGGTGAATCAGAAACTAAAAAGCTTACCACTCTAAATATCTCTGAAGCGATGCAGTTGATATCGCAAGCAATGGAAATTTTTCAAAATAATGATCCGAAGGAAGATCGCAGTTTAAAGGTGTCTAGAAATGTAACCGAAGCTGTTAATTGATATAAAGAAATTTATTTGGAAAAAAAGCTCTAACAACCTAGCAAACTATAGTTTCGCAAAAAAATCAGCAAGATTGCCAAACCAAATTGTGGAAATGAATCAAGATTTAGGTGATTCAAGTTCAGAATAACAAATCTAGACTTTTAACTTTATACAACGAATTTCTTTTTTAATTTTTATCTTAATGCTGTTATGTTTTTCTCATGAATTTTTAAATCTTTATTTTAATAAAAACTTGTTTTCCTAAAATAACACTGTCCAACAAATTAAGACTTTTTGAATGGAACAGAATAGCGACCCCATAATTCTGAAAGGGTATGTTGAGTAGATCATTTTTGTAGAACAAAGTTATGGTCCAGCACGTCTGAGTTTTTTTTTACAGTGGGTCAAAGTTTTAATTTTTTGGTCGAAGGGAGCATTATACTATATGAAAAAAATGCTGTAAGTTAATGCCTGAGAGAATTGTTATGGTCAGAGTTGTATTGTGGAATTGTATGAGGATTATTTCTGTGGAAGATCTTAACCCTCTAACTGGTCTCTTTATGGGTCAATTTGACCCTTTTTTCGAGAAAATCAAAAAATATCCTTTAAAAAAGGACATTTAAGGATTAAAATATTCTACGAAAATGTTTGCCGGAAAATTTCAGTGGGGTCACCAAAGACACCAATGTTGTAAATAATGCTCTTTACGCTTAATTAGTAAAATTATACACCAACATATACAAAACAGGTAAAAACGGCGTCAAGTTCGGCCGGGCCAAACACTGAGTTCTCGCGTCTAGTCAGCTGTGACTTACAAATCTGGTGTGATATTTATTAAAATTAATAATAAAAAATAAAAGAAAAAAATCCAGCATAATTGAGCTACTAAGCAGTACATATCGGATGTGATTTTTACTAAAATTAATATAAAAAAAGAAAAATTAAACCTTAAATAAGCATGGCGGATTCTGTTTGCAAATTAAGAGATTGGTATTGTTTTATTTGTGGACATTTTACGCACCATCAAAGCGGTTTCAGATGAAAGATATTCCCTACAATTGAAGAACCATATTTGCTTTTCTTTGGAATACGATTTTTATCAGAAGCTTGGATACCAAAAACTGTATGTACTACTTGCGAAAGTGGTCTTTTGACCTGGTACAAAGGCGGTACTAAGGCGCTGCCATTTTCTGCGCCTATAATATGGATTGAACCTGAAGATCACAAATCGGATACATGCTATTTCTGCGTAAATTACAAATTTGGTAAAAGCCAAAGGCACTACGCGATAATGACATACGAAGCAACAAATAATGTCATTTTACCAGAAGTGTGCTGTGAAGGTTTTCCGGTGCCTCAACCGCCTACACATACTTTTTCGGCCAATATGACATACGGAAATACAGAAATAACAGCGGCGGTTGAAAACATATCAGATATAAGTTACTTGCCTCTTGATGGTTTAAACATATGTCCTAATTTGATAGACCAAGCTTATTTTGAAGATCTTGTAAGAGATTAAGGACTAACAAAAGAGAAAGCTGAAATATTATGTTCCAGATTGAAAAACAGGAATTTGATAAAAGCCGATGTAAAAGTTACATTTCCAAGAAAAAGACACGCCGATCTGGAAAGTTATTTCAAGAAATCAGAAGAACTTGTACACTGTTGCAGTATTGAAGAGGTTCTAAAATATCTAAAGCTTCCACTGGACTCTTCCGCTTGGCGACTATTTATAGATAGTGAAAACACAGCTTAAAAGCAGTTTTACTGCACAATGGAAATCAGCATCCATCAATACCGGTTGCGTATTCCACAAAAAAGGAGGAAACATACGCAAATATTTCAAATCTCTTAAATAAAATTGAATACTATAAATATAAATGGGAAGTATGCGCAGACTTCAAAATGATTGCAATATTGAGTGGAATGCAAACAGGATACAAAAAATATATGTGCTTTCTTTGTAAATGGGATTCACGTGCTACCACCAGCCATTATCATATTAAATATTTCGAAGAACGTCAAGAAAATATTATTGGTGACTTAAATGTAATCCATGAATCCCTTGTCCCAAAAGATAAGATCATACTTCCACCGCTACATATTAAGTTGGGCGTGGTGAAAAATTTTATTAAAAGCTTAAATACACAAGGAAACGCTTTCAAACGCATTCAAACAATTTTCCCCAGATTATCTGCAGCAAAATTAAAAGAAGGTAAAATACGGTTTAAAGAAATAATTTATTTCATTTAATGTAAATTACCTTTTCTAGGAATGCTCCTTGGACCCGATAGAAGAAAATTATTACAAGATGAAGAATTTTATGGTCATCTGTCGGATATGCAAAAGACAGCATTTGACTTTATGCACCTGGTTATATCAGAATTCCTTGGAAACTCAAAAGCACAAAACTATGCAGAAAATATTGAAAGCATGCTAATCGGTTTTAACAATATTGGCGTTAAGATGTCACTAAAGCTGCATTTTCTGCACTCTCATCTCAATTTTTTAAAGAAAACCTTGGAGCGGTTTCAGATGAACACGGTGAAAGGTTTCATCAGGATATAAAGGTATTGGAAGAAAGATTCAAAGGGAAATCCCAAAGTGTAATGCTTGCTGAATACGTATGGGGCTTGCACAGAAACCTTGACCCATCGGAACATTCACGTCAAGCTAAATACAGGGAAGCATATTAAGTTTAATCTTTAATCCATTGTCATACTACTACTGCTATTTCCCAATTCCCTTTTACTCGAAAATTTGAAGCAAAAAAATAAATATGTACATACTATACAAATATATACATACTACCACTATTAAAACAAAATTATAATTTTTTTATAGGAGTTGGCGTGTAATTTTGCAAATTAATCGTAAAGAGCTTAATTTACAACAATGGTGTCTTTGGTGACCCATACTGAAATTTTCCGGCAAACATTTTCGTAGAATATTTTAATCCTGAAATGTCCTTTTTTAAAGGATATTTTTTGATTTTCTCGAAAAAAGGGTCAAATTGACCCATAAAGAGACCAGTTAGAGGGTTAAGATCTTCCACAAAAATAATCCTGATACAATTCCACAATACAACTCTGACCATAACAATTCTCTCAGACATTAACTTACAGCATTTTTTTCATATAGTATAATGCTCCCTTCGACCAAAAAATGAAAACTTTGACCCACTGTAAAAAAATACTCAGACGTGCTGGACCATAACTTTGTTCTACAAAAATGATCTACTCAATATACCCTTTCAGAATTATAGGGTCGCTATTCTGTTCCAAAAATGCTGTTGGACAGTGTAATTAAACTAGAAATAAATTTTTCACTGAAAAATAAACTTTACAGTTAAAATAATAGGTCATGAAACCACTCAAATAAAAATCAATACAAAAGGACGGATAAGGGTGTTTCGGTTTGCGTCGTTTCGATTTGCGCCGCATTTCTCCGGTCAAAGTTAGCGACGCAAACCGGGGTATTAGTGTATACGATGCTGAAGTATTGTCCGGAGTTGCCAGATTGTCCCGTTGTCGATTGGGATTTTCCATTTCCATTTGCATGCATCCTCCGGTAAATCAAGTTCTCAATTAGGCCATCAGAATTCGTCGTATCCTCTTGACGTTGTCCCCCTTGAAATGTCCATCACTTATATCCATAGATTTACCGATGAGGGTAGTTGCCATATCAACTTTCCGTTTATGTGGTATGTGGTCGTGTGGAGTGGAAATTAACAATCCGCCCTCATGCTATGTCCCCTGTGCACCAGTTGTAAATAATTGCATCGTTCCCACAATGAAGAGTGGTTGTTACGCATGGTTAACCGGCCGAAATTAAGTTTCGGTTTTGAATATACTAATATCAACCCAAAAGAAGGCATCAATATATGGGCATTTCCACGGAAAGGTCCACCTTTTGTCACATCACGTCACCTTCGTTAATTGTTTATATTTTAGAACCAGTTAGTTTGATTGCCTTCTCCTCTTTTACTAAATATAAAGCTACTTACATTCTGCATTTAGTAAAAGGATAGAAACAAATTGAACTACATAGTCCTAAAATATACCATATTAACGAGAGTGACGTCAAAAGAAAGTTTACACCTTTGTTAAATATGTATTAAAATTTATCTGAAAATTAAAAAATAATAATTAATTCAACTCATTATATTTTGTAAACATGGTAATGGACCCTTTATTAATTTATGAAAAAAATAACGAAAAATCTTACACCTACAAAAAAACATAGCGGAAACAAAAATTACTTCATATTTGTCGCGTCAAAAGAAAGTGTACAATTTGCTGAAAGTTGTATTTCATCTTCAGTTATTTTTACAATTATTATTGTTTTTTGTTTCTATCTTTTGCTTTAGTACTTAGCTATCAGTGATAGGTACCGGACAAAATTTGTAGGTTTAATTACATTCTCCAATAATGGGTAGACAAACTTCGCGTGAACTTGCTATAAAATTTCACAAATAAGGAAAATCACGGCGTGAAATTGGTTCTGTCATTGGTAGAAGTCACAACACAGTTTAAAAAAATATTTGATAAGTATCAAAAGTTGAAAAAATTGGAAAATCGTCCAAAATCCAGCTGACCGAAAATAATAACTGAAGCCCAAGTACGATCCAATGGATCGAAATTTGTAAGAAGTGTCTGGCTGAAAGTGCAGTTAAAATATCGATAGGTATTTCAGCAACATCTGGAACTGTCGTCAGCGACAGTACAATACGTAGAGCACTACATACTAATGGACTTCATGGTAGGATACCAAGAAGAACAACATTAATATCCAAAGACAACCAAAAGCGTCGCCTTGAGTTTGCTAATAAGCAAAAATATATTTATATCTGGAATACGTAACATAACATAGCCACGAGATCAAATTAGAAATTGTTGGTAAAAGAAAGACCCTCAAAATTTGGTGAAGTAAAAACAAAGAATTTTCTGAACAAAATATAATATCTACAATAAATCACGGCGGGGGTTTGGTGATGGTTTCGGCTTGCATGGCAGGGATCGAAGTTGGTAAATTAGTATTTATTGAAAGTACCATAACTAAAACAGACTACTTTCATATTTTGAAAGAAAATTTGGTTCGGAGTGTCTAAATGTTGTGCTGGGATAGGACTTTAATCTTTAACAAGATAATGATCCCAAGCACAGATCAAAATTAGTTACGGCATGACTAGTTTACCACACTCCTAACAACTGGATCATCCTCCACATGATTGAACATTTGTGGGATCATCTTGATAGCGAAATAAAAAATGGAGTAATAAGTAACAGAGGATCTCTCTTTACTTTACTTTTATTGACTATGTAGTAGCGGTTGCGGACAGTATTTTAGTAGTTCGTTATATTTTCAAATATTGTTTGAAATTCAAATATGTTAGCCAGGTTTTGAACCACATGCACATCCGGTGTTGCGATGTTTTCCATAAATTATTTTCATTTGTTTCATTGTATTCTCTCTCTTGGATTTTGTGTGCAAAATAGACGACGATACCGCAAATCGGTTTACTTGCATTGGAATGAAAGGGAAGTTTGTTGGTTTAGGGTTTTCTTGACGACATTCTTTCAGTTTTAAGAAGTGTTCAAGAGTGCACCGCTTATGCTAAAGTGGTTTATTGTGTTGTGTGTAATATTTAACTTATTGTAATTTGAGCTCGCAGTGCTAATTGGATGAGTGAAGTGAGAAATAAAAATTTTATTTGTCCTCGCCTGATCCTGAGAATACCTACCAAGATATCGCAGTTACATTTGCAATATGGATTTTGGAAGCAATTAAACTGACGAGTTGCAAATCTACTTCATTCCATATTAAATGCCCACACTCAAACCTATCGAATTGTTTTTTTCGTGATGTACGTACCTACCTAGGAAGGCTGTTGAACTCTTTGAAAAAGGAAGACTGACACGAAGAGTAAACTACGTCATTAACTCGTTTCTTTTAATTTCTGGAGGGAAAAGAATACGGTGCCAAAGTCTTAGTGATTTGGCATCAAGTATTACGAGCATTAAAAATCAGTCTCGTGATTATTCTGTGGTCGTTCATACAGGTTTTTGCGTCCTCTTTATTATGTGTGTTTACGCGGGTCGCCTGGTTTTGGACACAATGTTTGCCGTCGGGATGTTAGTGCACTTGATTTTGAAGAAACTCCGCAAATGTTGCTAAGCCTGTTACGGAAATTGATCGCATAAAACCCGCCGTGATTTCTTCTCGAATGAATCTTCACGAGTGCTAGAAGATCCATTAAATTGCATTTAATCGAGTGCCTAGTTTAAGTTTAGTTATTATTTCTGTGCATTGTGTTGGAATCAGTGGAAAGTTAATAATTAGTAATTGAAGCAATATAACGTGGTAGAGGCCTATGTATATATTTCCGGACCCTTAGGGAAAAGGAAATCTGTGGTGGATAAATATACTCGTTATATTGCTAGTTTGATAGCCATTATTATTAAGTGTCGAATAAACTTAATATTAAAAAAAAAAAAAAGTATAATATACATTCATATGTAAGAGCAAATTATCCCTTTGCTAATGTTTCAGCAACATGTTGCTAAAGTTCCTAATGCATTGCTCTCACACTCTTGTTTAATGTAAATCATATTTTGTTTTGTTTTTTTGTCTCTAACAGTGGTGTTGCACCCAAACCATATCACTTACATTTAGATTAGTAAGGAAAAGAAAATCTTTAGTGTTTCAACGCATTTCGCATTCGCATTTGAGAAGATGTTTAAATTTTCTTAAGCATCATACTCGTCAAACATTATAATCCTAATAGTATCATTTGCAGCTGAAAAAAATTAAACATATCATTTTTGGATAATGAGCAACCGAACCCTGATACCGACCACTGTGGCTGATGTCTCTTCAATGAAAGTACTTTCGTCGTTGGACTCCTTTGCAGACGCCAAGTAAGTTAACAACGTTTAGTTTTATCTCTGTTGGGTCGCGTACACCATCGTTACCTACGTACGTACATAAGTATAAAGTCTCTAGAAAGAAAATACCGAATCACATGTTGCCTATTAATGGTATTCTCTTAGGTCACTGAACCTCTCTGGCGAGTTACAAACTTAAGTACGCACGTAATGGTGATCATATGTTGATGTTTTCTGTGTTGTGTTTTATTGAATGATAATAGGTAAAAGCTTGGGAGATATACAATCTCCTTATTGCCCAACTACATCCATAAGATATTAATACAAATAACAAGTTTTGGGCATTAATGCTATAAAGTACTATTTTCCGGGGTTTGTTTTTTTACTTTATTTGAATTAGTTGAAACACTAAGAAACTTTCGTACCATTCATACTTAGATTTTAAGAGTAGTATTTTGCTTTGCTAATTTCGCTATTTTAATTTTTTTGTGCATCGTTTGGAACATGAAGAAAATAACGATACTTTTTGCTCCAAATCTCACAAGTTGTTAGTAACCGAATTCAAGTTAGTTTATCGGTTTGATTTCCAAAACCTATATGGTAATTATTTTTATTTATTATAACATAGTAGCTTTAAGATCCATAGTTGGCTAATTCATTATATAACATTTAAGATACTATGAATTTGGATTCGAAATACATTGTTGCAATGAAGACTATGATCCGTTAAAGATTTAATTAATTTGGTTTCCCAAAACCGGTAAGAAGGTTGAGAGCATCAGACATATGGGTTTACCGACGACATATCTTGCAGGATGCGCAGTAAACAGGACGGGTGGGCGAAAGTTTGTACCCCAACACCACAGTACAAACGCTTATAGCTACCGTATGTGATTTTCATTCTTCCAGTGCTTTTCAAACCCACCTCGCTTCTCGGTGGATATCTTCGTTTAAGAGAAACCTTCCCCCCCCCCCCCTCTTGTGCACGCAACAACAAAATTTGCTGTAGTTTAGTAAAAAGTATGTAGTTAAGCAAGAACCTTCCCCACCAATGAGCAAAGCGACCGGAAATAGTGCGTGCATCCGCTTTTACTGCATTCAACAGACAATCTATTCAGTTAGAAAGGTTCAGACCATCGTTATATGCTACAACTATTATACAACCTCATGAGGTCAGATGCCTTACACATATTAATTAAACAAATTTTAACATATTACTCGCTTTTTCACGCCAGTTGGTAACACCAAGTATACGGAGGTATTTTTCGGCCTAGTCTTTCCATCGGAGTCTTGGTCGTCGTCTCTTCCTGCTTCCATCGGGTACGATATCGAAAATCTTTCGCGCTGGCTCATCTTCATCCACATGGCCTAGCTACCGCAACTGACCTAATTTGATTAGCCTAGAGATGTCCACGTCAGAATATAAATCATATAGCTCTTGGTTTCAGCGACGTCGGTACACGCCGTTTTCTCTAACAGGATTTTACGGAGAATTTTCATCAGCTTGCGATATGACCTAAGTTTCGGAGTCATATGCCAGGACTGGTAAAATGAGAGTGTGGTATAGCTGGACCTTTGTCCATCGAGAGAGGGCTTTGTTCTCAAACTGCTTTCTGAGCGCTAAATAGCATCTATTTGCAAGCACAATTTATCTCCAGGCTGACTTTGTTGTCCTTGTCAACGGCGGATCCAAGGTAGATAAATTCATTTACCACTTCAAAATTAAATCAGTTGTCAACGTTCAAGTGCGGACCAAGTCGAGAGGTTTGTCTGGTCGTTGACACCATCAATTTTTTCTTGCCCTCATTAATAGCAAGACCCACCTTCGCTGATTCTTTTTCGATTCTTGAAAATACTGCAGTAACCTCGCAAATTTTGCCCAATAATGTCTATGTCGTCAGCATACGCCAGCAACATATGGATTTCCATGTTAATGGTATTGTTCGTCTTTACTGCAGCTTTTCTCATTATTATCCCCATTAATATGTTGAAGAGATTGCACGAAAGTGTGTCGCCTTGGCTCAATCCTCGCTTGGTACAGAATGGTTCGGTGAGGTCTTTTCCCACCTTCACTGCTGATTTGGTGTTGGTGAGCGTCATTCTACAGAGGCGGATCAGTGTTGGGGGAATCCCAAGTTCAAACATAGCTTCTTGAAAACGCAACCAATAGTTGTGATCTGTTTTTGAAACACTGAAGTTTAGCGTGCACGCATAGTGTTTCATCGGGAATGCCTTCTATAATATAGTGGATAAGTTCGACTTCTAAGATTCCAAAACAGGCCATTTTAGTTTTTTCAGTACAAAAGTTGACTAAGTCTTCATCACACTACCATGAACGCGCTTCAAATTTTTTCCGTGCCATTAATTTGTTTTGCTTGTTACCGAAAGTTGTTCTAAATTCTCGTTCACAAAATTTTTCTTCGCATATAACCATATCTGAGCTTTACCTTTCATCTTGGCCATAAGCAATGCCTTTATTGTGCAGTCATCCGCCGAATAAAGTTTCAACCAGTTTTTCAGTTGTATTGTGAAAACTTCTGGAGACATTACACAATCATAATCTGGCAATAGTTTTTTTCATTTCTTCGTCGGACATGTTTACACACATGTTTCGACACAAAATGAGCAGTTTTGCCACACTGAATGATCCACGAGTGCATCAGAATCATACATCAAGCCAAAATATCAATATATTTTGATTTTCGCGATTCATGCATGGATCATGTCGATGTGACAGATCCATTCATATTTTCACTTACCCATACATAATGATTCACGATTCAGAATCGTCGTGTATGGACACTTTTAGTAGTACGAACGAAAGTTTGCCTTCACTGATGTTTTGCGCACCACTGTAATTATTTAAAATTACTTCACCATTGGCAATCTCCATACAGTAAATCTTACTAGAGAGAATATTTCACTCATCTGACGTTTCCTTTCACACTCTTCGTGATGCGGTCGGTGTGATAGAGAGATGTTTGCCGAAATGTGGCATACACCAGATGGAATTACAATAACTTCTGGCTTTAATTTTTCATGTCGTTTTGGTGCAAAACTGTGAAATTTAAATGTGTTTTACACTTTTCTATTGACTGATATTGCGAGAATACATTTGTGTTGTATTTAACATAACAGTTTTAACACACAAAACGAAATGCAGTTGTTGTTATTTTGTTCGTTGTTCTCAACCATTGCTTCTATTCGGTATTATTGAAGTAATTATTTTCAACATCCAACGTTCACATCACACCAGGCCAAATGTCATAAATTTGCTGAGAGAAATGTTAAGTCTAGTCAGGGCGATTCTATGGCACAGCTGATCGAAAAGGTACTAGGCCGATGATGGAGAATGACAGTGCAAAGAAGACAGGAACTAATTTTAAATAGTGTTTATTGATACTAATGACAGTTAAATTATGTTTTATGTTTTTCGCATCCCTTTGATTTCTGTCCATTTTATGTAATATAGCTTGATTTACCTGTAAGGGTTTTTATATTACAATCAAATAAAAATGAAATGAAATGAAATTGGTAAAATACAGCAGCAAATAAAACTCTATTAAATGGCCTACTACCTTGTCGTCATGAAGAGGCATCGAAGAGAGTAATGGAAATGTTTGTGGCAACTCCAGTCTCGCAATTGAGAGATTTCGTGAGAGTGCCGCCAAGAAATTAGAAAAAATTTTATTCTAGCGGCGAGTCGTCAGCCACAGCGGATTTTCTTCATGATTTTTCCCTGCCATAAGAAACCTATGTAAAAAAAACGTAGTCGTCTGTAGCGTGTTTGATTATGTTTGGACTCTAAGTGCGTATGAAGTCGGCAGGTTTGTCTAGTCGTTGACGCCATCAATTTTGTCTTGTCCTCATTATTCTTTTCGCCGATTCTTTTTCGATTCTTGAAAATATTGCGGTAACCTCTCGAAAATTTCGCCCAATGATGTCTATGTCGTCAGCATACGCCAACATCATATGGCTTTTCATGTTGATGGTCTTGTTCATATTTACAGCAGCTTTTCTCATTATTATCTACATTAAGATGTTGAAGAGATTGCACGAAAGTGTGTCGCCTTGTCTCTGTCCTCGCTTGGTACAGAATGGTTCGGTGAGATCTTTCTCCACATTCACTGCTGGTTTGGCGTTGGCCAGCGTCATTCTACAGAGGCGGATTAGTTTTGCCAGAATCCCAAGTTCAGATATAGCTTTGTACCATTTTCCCCGTATGGGGCTATCGAAAGCAGCTTTGTAATCGACTCGACAAAAATATGGTATGTATCGATTTGCTTTTCATGGGTCTTTTCCAGGATTTGGCGTAGCGTGAATATTTGGTCAGTCGTGGGCTTGCCGGGTCTAAAACCACACTGATAAGGTCCAATCAGATTTTCACCAATTGCCCTTAGTCTTTCACATTCCACGCTCGACAAGATCTTATACGCGATGAATAAAACACTGATACCGCGATAATTGGACCATACACACGGCTTACCCGTTTTGAATACAGGACATAATACACTGAGACTCCAATTGTCAGGCATATATTCCCCCAACCATATACTGCATATAAGTTGATGCATGTGGGCTAGCAGTCCTTCGCCACCGGCCTTAAAAAGCTCGGCGGGTAGCCCATCCACACTAGCGGCTTCATTATTCTCAAGCCAAGAGATTGCCGTTTCAGTCTCGCCTTGGCTGGGTGGGGGTACAATCTACACTGTCTTCCACAATCATTACCTCCTGATCTTCTGTGGAAGAATCTAAGCGGAGTAGTGTGGAAAAGTGGTCTCTCCAGATTCCAAGCACACAATGCTTATCGGTCACCAGATACCCATTCTCGACTTTGCAGGAGGGCAAACAATTATTCGACCCGTTATTCGACCGTCTTACACTCTGGAAAATCATCCTGCACATTTCGGTCTTCTCACTCTCTCTCTGCTCCCACTGCCATTCTTCTCTCCTAAATAGTAGGTTTACTTCCCTTCTCAGCCTCTTGTACCGCTCATTCACAGCACGCATTGTAACTGACTGTTTCGTTGCATTATGTGCAGCGTCTTTTTCATCAGTTACAACGCGACATTCTTCTTCGTACCATGGCTTATTCTTCTACGGTTTTGATAGCCAAGTTCAGTTCTTGCAGCTGTTTCCAAAGAATGGGAGATGTGCTTCCACTGCGCTTCTGGGTCCTCAGGAGGGGGAGTATTCTGCTCTAGCAGGAGAGTGAGCTTCGTTGATAGGACTCTGATATCTCCAGTATTTGCCAGCTTGTCGATATCTAACTTTTTCCGTGTTCGGCTTCGTACGTTTTTCGCCCTGCTCAATCCTGTGCGCCTTGCTCAATCTCCTGCTATCGAGTCGATATTGGCACATCGAATCACACGTACAACCATTACACTAGAAGAGTGCCTGCCATCTATTACCAAGTGATCAATCTGGTTCTTCGTTCTCTGATCAGGAGATAAACAGGTCGCCTTATGTATTTTCATATGCTGGAATCGTGTGCTACTAACTACCAATTCCATTATCGGAGGTTGTATCATGTAGACTGTGATTACCGATGGTTGGCCGAAAGACATTTTCCTTTCCCAATTTGGCATTAAAATCACCTAGGATAATCTTAATGTCATGGTAAGAGGAGCGTTCGTATACTTCTTCCAGACGCTCATAAAATGTTTCTTTGACCTCATCATCTTTATCCTCTGTCGGTGCGTGCACACAAATTAACGCGATGCTGAAATATTTCGCTTTGATGCGAATAGTGGCTATGCGTTCACTCACTGGGTTGAATCTTGAAACTAGGTGTCGCAGTCTCTTGCCAACTATAAATCCGCAACCCGAATTCGTGCTTTCCCTCATGGCAGCTGTAGTAAATATTGCAGTTTGCCCTTCTGGAGCAACAATATACGGTCCTTCGCATTTCCCGGATAGCTGTGATATCAGCTTTACATTTTCCGAGGACATCCGCCAGTTGGAATGTGGCACCCGTCTTGTATAGTGTTCTCACATCTAATAAACTTCATTCATCTAATAAACTTTAATCAATTCAAAAAAAAATTCTAAAAAATACTGAAAGTAATTAAGTTCATTAATATAATGATTACGGAACTGGCCCCGATACCACATATCCGAAGATAGTATACAAAGCCAGAGGGCGCCCCGGGTCCGAATTCAACCGGAACGGTCGTAACACTTGTATCGTACTTTCCGCACCTATCACCATCGCGACTGGCCCCGATTGGTAAAACTGTGGGTCAGCCAAATTTATCCCCATAAATTATTACCGACACCGAGGACTCAGCAGGTGTAGTGGGGAATCCGGAGTCCGTTACCAAGGCCAAGACCTCAAGTGCCGCTTCAAGGTAGTATGACGATGCCGCGGTGAGACGACAGAATGATGAACCCTGGTACTAAGCTACCGGTAGTTTCAACTGCCCACTGCTGCTCTTGATACACGACTGGTACTGCATATGCAAATAGTGCCCGTAGAGGGATATTAGTGCTCCACAAACGCACTTGGACTACCATTGTTGGTGCCAGAGTTAGGGTGCGTATTATATGATTGGCTACGTGTGGTGTAGGCGTGTTGAGAAGGAAACGGACGAGACGAAGAAGCACTGCGACCATGTCGTCCAGAATAAGACGCTACATGAGGGTCTGATACCAAATCACGAGGGGCGATATTTGGTGCAGGCGACTCATGGAGCATAGTATGGTGCTTACCCTTGCACTGGATGCATTGGACTTCGTTCGGGCACCCATCCGTTCGCTGTGAACTACTAAGGCAGTTCACAGATAGCGTCAATCGTACAACTAACCGCATACGCTTATACCGAACTAATCTATGCGGGCGTTTGCAATTCGGTCACTTCAAGGGGGTTTTAGTGGGGCTAGTCTTCGCCGTGATAGTTGATGTATTCGAACCCGAGATCTACAATACGCGTTCCTCTGCTTGTGCTGTATGGTCCTGCACTGCTGCCCCTTCGAAAACTGTCATGGCCGTCACAATCATGGGAGGTACAATTGGCGCTAGTAGAGTAGTGTCCGAGGTGACGGAGTTTGCGCCGCTACCCAAAATCTCATCTTCCATTAATTCATCGAAGTCAGACAAGGCTTCGTTAGCAAAGAGTAGATGCTCCATAAGGCTACCGAGAAATATAAATTATCAAGTGGAAAGTAGAAAAATACATAGATTTATTTAGCTCAATTGATCCGAATAACCAACTTTGAGTTTGCGCTCGTCTTACAACACCGTTTCCATGCGAACATCGACAACTCGAGTGTGGCCGTCACCACCGGGGTGAACATGTACGACACGGCCTAGCTTCGCCGAAGTTGGCGGCAGGCTCTCATCACCGATCACGACTAAGTCGTCTTCATGCATGTTGCGTTGAGAATATTTCCACTTGTAACGCTTTTCTGAATACTAATTTTTTCCACCGAGTGCAGAATTGAGCAGGAAGAGCCTTCATTTCCTGAACCGATTAACAAGATCGTGTGGATGATCTTCGAGTACGGGCTCAGGACAATTTCACCGGGATTGTCCGATATTGGACAAAGATGACGCGAGTTCAAACAAGCTTCAATTCGCGCCAAAACAGCCAGCTTAGTGCATACTTGCGGAAATGAATCTTGAAGCTTTTCGCGGCCGCTTCCCAAAGCCCACCCAGATCGAACATCGTTCCAATTGTAACTCCCCGTAATTTCCTGTACCTTGAAAACGCGATTTGCGGTAAAAGTAGCCCATGTGGACGGTGCCAGGAAAGGACAACTGTCGAGTTTATCCAACAATAGACTTTTTCAGGCTATTATCCATTTCCCGAAGAGTTACGCTAAGAAGCTCTAAGGCCAATACAGAACCATAGAGTTCAAGGCGCGTCAATGAAACCGATTTTATAGGAGCAACCCGCGTTTTAGAGGAGAGTAAATGCACGTTTGGTCAATTCCAAATGGATGCATATCACCTCCGCGTATGCCTTTTTCGAGGACTCCGAGGACTCCCACTTTGTGATTTTATTACGGTTTATATCCTCATAAGTTGCTATAAAGGATCTCCATAATATATCCGTTACTAGTGTTAATGGTGCGTGCCAATGAATGTTATCTTTCCACACTAGCTGCATTATAATCTTTGTCACAACAATAATTGGACCGAGCCAACCTATGGGGGTCAAATATCTTGGCAATATTAGATAAAACTGCCCACTTGGTGAATTCCTGTTTAAATAAAATATTATTCACTCTAAAATATAATGTATCCAGTTGAGCGTTCCACCAAAGGCCCAATGGCTTAGAACTACTTGAGTCTACGAACGTCAAAACCTAAGCATCCACTAAGTATTCGGAACTAAATCTCTTCAATATCTGTCTGTTGTTGGATGTCCATTTTAGAAGTTGAAATCCAGCATAAGACAACGATGAGATCCAACCAATACATCGTCTACATACATGCACTTACGCATAATAAGTGTAGCTAGGTAGTAGTATTGGGCTTCGATATCGTCAGTCAATTGCAATAAAACCCGAATGGTCAAAAAAAGGAGCACAATTGACGCCAAAAGTTACTGTCAGAAGTTCCAAATCTTTAATGAACGAAGAGGGAGTATCCTAGTGAGTAATGCCCTGATAAATGGTGTGAGCCGGGTCCACCCTAATTTGCCGATACATCTGTGTAATTTCGCAATTATATACAATTTTTAAAAGCCTCCACCGCAAGATCAACATCACCAAGTCCGATTGTAATGTGGGTCCAACATGCAAACCTTCGTTAAGACTATTACCAGACAAAGAAAGATTTGACGCGTTGAAAACCACATGCAATTTGGATGTTCGTATTTCGGGGTTTATAACAGGATGATGCGGCAAATAACAACAATAGGTGGATTTTGGTATCAGGTCGCCGTCCAAGTGAGGCTTCCATACGAAGGAAGTGACCATTAGCTTTTCCACAATTCCGATTTAAAAGTAAACTTGACGACATAACGACCTTCCGAATCCCGATATGTAGTTCGTTTGAAATGCTCCTCACGAAATCTATCCGATGGTGATAGGATTTTACGCTTAGGGGTTTCCTCTAGTTGCCAAATTCGAAGCAGTTTTATTGAGACTTTCCTCTTCAGGAATGCGAACCATAGTGGTGGTAAAGTCGTCTGAATTTAGGAGAGGTTCGAAGAGGATGTTGTTCCCATGGGCACAATCCACAAGATATGCCGATAGAGGGAGAATTAGCCGAAGAGGCTGCATTCACGAAGTGTGACTTAACCTTTCCATCCAGAGATTTTCAAGAGAAATCTGTACCCACAATGTCGTGAAGACAATCCAAGTTTGAATCCTCTCGGTGAGGAACAAGTCCAAAGATCTCCAATGGGATATAGCCGATTTGTCATTAACAGTTTGCTCCCACAAAGTAACCGTTTGTCTTGGTAAACGTTGGACACATAAAAATACGATAATCGGATCCCAGTTATTCGTAGGAACATCGTATACAGACATACATACAATCGTATACATACAGACAATGTCTTCAACCCGTTGCTGGACTCTTGTCCCACAATTTGAAACCAAAAAGTCTTCTGAGCTATCTTTCAACGCCCGCCGCGCGATTTCGAAACTGTGATGGGTCAGACTATGTCCCTCGCAACACCATTCCTTTTCGTTCATGTCCGATTCAGCTTTGAGATGAAAGAGACACTTTTCGTACATAGATACAACCCGACGCCATAATTTCTTCAATTCAATGGCTAGTAGTGCTAAATTTAGCCTCAAATTTTATTATAGCATTTTATTATAGCATAAGATTATAGCATACGATATACACTGAAATGTTGTTGAGGAATCACGAAATGGCTCGGTATTTTCTTTATTCGATGCAAAATTTAACGAGATCCACACAAAAGTTCCGATAGTAAACGTAAAACCGAGGGTAGGGTGCACGAACTCGCACTATATATCCACTTCGGCAATAAAAGTTCGAAAAAACTATAAAAACTTTGACACAAAATCAAAATGTGTTGAATTGACCGACTGTAGGGTGTACTGATCTAAACCGCTACTCTTGATTTATTTCGCTATAGCCAAAGTAACTCGAATTCACAAAAATTAATTTAAAATTAGAAACAGGATGACAAACCTAGTGCCCGTACCCTACTCTCCAAAAATCGTTAACTTCGTCGACTACTGTCACGAAATGCAAAAAATTCAGCAATAATAACAATTTCGTTTAAAAACCGCAAAAATATTCTAAAGTTCGCAAACGACCCGCGCGTTGCCAATGACGGTTAAAGACTCACACAAAAAGTACCACAACATAGGAATGCAACAAATGATCAGCTGTGAGTACGTATGTACACAAGCACGAAAGTATATAAAAAATGTTAAATCACTGGTTAATAATTGTGATATACATATGTGAAAACAAGTGTATTATAGTTTCCTTGAATTTACGATTCCTTCCACTGGTGTCACTTTATTACAGCG